>JAGVSP010003851.1:0-43630 GCA_022494985.1 Micrasema minimum
AATGTTCTTCAGGTAATCTTAACTTATTGCAAATCTACTTTGACCATGTTTTCCATGTTATGATGAATCTATAATAATGCTAAGTACTTATATTTGGATACCTCTCAACTGTTTGTACATGTTGTGAAGGCGTGGGGTTGGAAATAAGAAGATGAAAGTAGATGAATGCTGTTGAAATGCGATCGATGTGTGGTCAAGACTATGTCGATGATAGGTGTACACATGCTCCAAATGAGAGCAGAGTGCAAAGCTGAGATAAGCATTATCCACAAAATTAACCTTTTACGATGGTTCGGTCATGTGGAACGAATGAGTGAAGAAAGAACGGCTAAAAAAATATATGATGCGACTGTGCCTGGATGCAGAAGTCGAGAAAGGCCGAGTAAGACATGGCATGATCAATAATTAACCCAAGTGCTTGAAAGTGGGACATGAAAAGAAAGTCGGAATAATCGACGTGCGTGCCATGAGAAGATGCATGAATTGAGAGGAATGCGAGGTAAGTGTGCCAGGGCAGAGTGGTGTGGCGTTCTATCCCTCTCTCCTACCACTTTCGGGGGAAATGGCGTGATGGTTAGTTAGTTAGTTAGTTAGTTAAAAGCATACAATATACCAATATCTACTTAAACGTTTATTAAAGAATTTAAAATCGGTGAGCTGAGCATTCGTTAGGACGTCCAAGTGGTCCACTTACCCAGCAACGACAAGGTCGTAAGCCCTGTAAACGCTCGAATAAATATCCGTACTCCCGAATTTAAAAAAAAATCCACTTAATCTCTGTAGAGATATAAAAGTCTAATCATCTTATATTGATAAATGGGTGTAACTTAACAACTTGCCGTGCTTTTTATTAGGACTAGTCTATTGCTAAATCCATAGATATGACAAGATGTAGCAAAAAGAGTCGAAGAGAGAAATTGTATACAGTAGTTAAGTTAGGTTGGGTTTAATTAAATAATTTAAATCAAAATGGCTATTTTAAAAGCAATATCCTTTTTAATAGGTTATGGAAATTTATACAGTAGGTTTAGTGATAGGTTAGGTTAAATAAAATAATTGAATCAAATAGATTTTTAAATGACGAACTGATTTTTAAGAAAATCGCATAATAATTTCATACAAACCATGATGTCATAATACTTCATAATAATTTATTATACATACTAATAAATGTCTCTTATCTTGCGGTAAAAACACTTCCTGCTACAGCGCAGCCACCACACCGTGGTCTCTGACAGTTACACGTCAGGGGAACGATGACGTCATCCACCGCATATCAACTTTTCATCATCATCATCATCACGCAATATCAGCTCCCTAGGTGGAGCATATCGTCTGTGTAAGTTCAATACCGCGGAAGACCCATTTGTCAAAATGTTCAGGGGAGACAAAAAACCCTCCAATTTCGTAAAAAAAAGAGGTAAACATGAAATTTGTTTTGGGATATACGCGGTATTGTGTGGGAAGGTGGTTTATTCGCGGTATTGACACTGACCGAGTGCTAGCAGTCTATTGGTCAATTTTAAATTTGAACTAACCAATCGATGCGGCTTGTTTCGTTCAACGAAAATCACCAAAAAATCGTATTTTGAACTTATTGGCTCATACGCGGTATTGAACTTACATAGACGATATATGGATTCCACAAGCTGCCTGCGGGCCAAGCGCTCGGCCGCCAGCTCCCGCGCATCCTCTCCCAGTCGAGTCCACGTCACGCAGCTCAGACGCAAACTGCCGGCGAATTGTCAACACTGAGGGATCGTCCCACCTCCACCCGCGACTGTTATAGAGTCCTTGAGGACTCTCTGTCAGTCACGCTATTTTATGCAGGACTTTAAATTTCTGCTGTTGCAAATGCATAAGCAAATTGCAGGGCCAAAGTTTCCAAGTGAAGGCGAATTGTCAACAGTGGACGCCGAGAACCTGTAGCTCAAGCACAGATAACTATCGACGTAGTTAAAAGCGTGCTATTGCTAACGATTTGAGCGATCACAGTGACATTCGTTCGATACCGTGGTATCGATAGCCGAACATAGCCGATCTGAGCCGAGGGGCGGCCGATGCATAACGCGGCCTTACGTCAAACGTCAAATCATCGCGCTTGGCTGATTTTTTATTATTTCGACTGCTTTTCTCAATATTTTGGCTTGCCGAAAACCGGCTAAATTATAATAAAGATTGAATGAATATATGTGCGAATAAGATATATCTCGGGAAATGGCTCGCGACTAGTATGCGCTCGTTTAATAATCCCGATCGATAACTTTAACGCGTGTCCATTGTGATCGCGAAAACGTTAAACATCCATGGGTAAGAAATCGTTATCACGTCGCTTATTACCGAATCGGTACTGATCTGTGATCGAGCAACTGATCCCTTGAAAAAACAGGCAAGCGTGGTGGCGGCTCTGGGAGGCGTGCGTAGTATATGGCCTAGCCAGCCGAATTAGAGGTGGACTAATATATAACCTAACTGGTTAATTCACGACGTTATCAAACCCCACATTAATTATTATTAGTTATAAACTGGTAAACGTGGTTAACAATTAACGCCCTTCTATTTCATCTAACACTTAGGTAAAAACAGTAAGCAGAAAAGAGATGCAGCGTTTATTATCCTCCGTCCTGTTTAAACCTGAAAGAATAAACACGAAGAAAAAGGATAAGACTAGCGTTACTATTAACGTTATTAACGTATTAACTGCATGATTTTCACTATATTCATTATTATGCTTCTGTTTCACCTAACCCTCGGACTAAATAGTGAGTAAAAAAAGGATGCACTATTTATTATACTTCGTCTCGTTTTAACCTGTAAGAATAAAACACGAAGAAAAAGGATAAGGCTTGCGTTACTGCCGTACTGGTGATTTATTATCCTACGTCCCGTTTTAACACATGATAATAAATCGGTGGAAAAGAGATGGTGATAGGTTAAACGTTACCAAATAACCAAATTCGAAGCAACTATCAGAAATCATAAACGCCGTTAATAGTAACGCTTACCAGTAGTCGTTAAAAATCTGGTAACGTATCAGTTATAACCGTTTTTTGGAATTTAACGCTTTAACCCACCTCTAAGCCGAATGACAGTAGATACCGCAGGTTGGGTTGCCTCACCTCTGTGTTCCTTACACAGTCAGACCACCGCACAACTAATATTCTTCTAAGACACCTATTCTCTGCACTCAGAAGTCTGGTATTTTGGGCCCTGGTTAGGTGCCATGATTCGCAGCCATAGAGGAGAACAGGTGTGATGCAGGCGGATTTTGTTTTAACCGAGCAAACATCCGATCTCCCAGACACCTGTTCTCAAAAAATATTATTAAATTTAAAAAAAACATTAAGACCCTCTTAAAGGGCACACAGTAATTTGTTGCAACACTACCTACTTAAAATAAAAATATACTTATATAATGTTAGATAATTTGTGTTATAAAATAAGAAGAAAAAAAAAGTATTAATATGTATTGATTGATATGGCATTTATTTTGTAGAACTCCATGATATCTTATGTTAAAATCAAAAAACGATTTTTTTGGTTCTACGTGATTTTATTATCAAGTTAATAAAATTTAAAATTTTAAAATTTTATTATCAAGTTGATAAAAAAATCGTTTTTTGATTTTAACATAAGATATTAATATGTACATAATGTAACCCTCAGACAAGCCCCGGCTTTGCGGGAACAATAAATACATTTTATGTATTGTTTATAAAACATGTTTACTTCAAAATAAAATTTTTAAAAAATTAATGAATAATAAATACCTTGGACCGGCATTGAAGACAGAGAGAACGATCAAGATTGACTGCACAGTGCAGTGCTCTATGCTCCATTGGGTGCGGATCAGAGAAAGCGTTAGCAGTAATAGTATTTCGGTAGTATCTAATAAGTGCTTATCAAAAGAGGCTAAATTGGCAGTGCATAATGGAGTTCTGGTACCAACCCTTATGTACGGAAGCGAAGCATGGAGTTGGAAAAATAAGGATGAAAGTAGACTGACTGCAGTTGAAATGCGATCTATGTGTGGTAAGACTATGTATGATAGGTGTACAAATGTCCAAAATTAGAGCAGAGGACAAGGCTGAGATAAGCATTATCGACAAAATTAAGAAAGGTCTTTTACGTTGGATCGGTCATGTAGAGCGAATGGATGATGGAAGTCGAGGAAGGCTGAGAAAGACATGGCATGATCAAGTAAAACAAGTGGTCATGTAAGAAGTCGGAATAGCCGACGTGCGTGCATGAGAAGATGTATGAATGTGGAGGAAGCAAGAGAAGTATGCCAGGACAGAGTGGTGTGGCGTTCTATCCTCTCCGCCTACCCCTTCGGGGAATATGGCGTGATGGTTAGTTAGTTAGTTGGTTATATTTCAGACAACATTAGGCATTGCGTAGATATACACCCAACTGACCTAATTCTCGAAAAAGATAGTTTTTTTTAATCGTGAAATCTCGGTTAATACCGATTCGAACTTAACTGATTGGATATTCGCCAAGTTGTGGCCGCGCGGTGTCGCAGTGCGACTATCCCACGCGAGCTGTACGCACGAGTTGCGACACGACAAAAAAAAAATATTTCAAAATCTTAAACAATGACGTCACTCCTTGTATCTAAGTGCAGTGTTTCCGGTTTCCGTTTTTAAACCCCCGTAGCCGCGTTCCATGGCATTTTTAATATGGAATACAATCTAACATACAAGCTTCTATTGCAAAAAAAATGGCCGCCATTCAGTCTCCCTAGAACAGCTGTTAACAGTATATGACAGTTGAGTCGACGGTATATTTTATCTGTGCTTCCCGCGTCAGTTTGCATAGAATTTTGACAGTTTTGTTACTGGCTGGAGAAATACCATGGCCTTAAACAACCCGTTTTATGACGTCACTCCTGCAAAAAATGACGCAGTTAGTACATAGAGATATTTAGCGCGGTATTTGAAATGTGCAACTTTAAAAAATCGTATCTTCATCAATAACTTATATAAAAAAATATTAAATATATTTTTTTTTGTTTAGTTAAATAGTAAAGTTATAGAAAAAAATTACTTGAGAAAACAGTGGATTCCCTCATTGGAGGAAGCAAGAGAAGTATGCCAGGACAGAGTGGTGTGGCGTTCTATCCTGGAAATGGCGTGATGGTTAGTTAGTTAGTTAATTTAAAAAAAGCACAGTCAAAAAGTGGAGATGGGACTTGGGGGTGGATTTATTGATTATTTTTTGGTTCTCTACGCTGACCTATTGGAACGCCAAATGTCAGGTAATTCTGGGTCACGCACTGGCTTCGTACAAGAATTCACAACAAGGGGAGTTTCCGTAACAAAATTTCCTAAAAATATACGCTTCCAAGGGTTAATTTCATGACACCACTTGTCGTCAAATTCCACCGTCCAAACACTCCATTTTTAGAAATCCACTGTTTTCTAAAGTATTTTTTTTCTATAAACGTACTATTTAACTAAGCAAAAAAAAAAAAAAAATATTTTTTTATAAGTTATTGATGAAGATACGATTTTTTAAAGTTGCACATTTCAAATACCGCGCCAAATACTACTATGTACGAAGTGCGTCATTTTTGCAGGAGTGACGTCATAAAACGGGCGGCTAACGGCATGGCACGGCTAACATATTTCTCCAGCCAATAACAAAACTGTCAAGAAATCTATGCAAACGATTTCTTTAGCCGACTGTCACTTAAACTGTCAACAGCTGTTCTAGGGGAGAGTGAAATGGCGGCCATCTTTGAAAACGGAAACGGAAAAACACTACACTTAGATACAAGGAGTGACGTCATTGTTTAAGATTTTGAAATGAATGCTCTATTTTCAACATTTTTTTATTTATTTTTGGGTAATTTATTGAGATATATTTAACCCGACTTCAAAATTTTTAAATATTCGCGTCTACACGAAAGCATTTGTTTAAAATTCAATTCAGGGTGGCAGTGGATTCCTCATTCACGAAGCGTGTGACGTAGATGTCAAGTGATGACGTAGATGTCTATTGATGACATAGTGAGCGAGCGAAGCAAGTCAGAAGAACAATAATAGGTTCTTCCGGATCAACATTAATAACCGATAAAACGTTATAAAATTATTAAAGTATAATTTTTTACAATTCAACGACATAAAACACAATGATCAAAAATTTTGTTTTCATTTATAAATTTATGTTTTAAAAAAACACGAAAATACGAATGATGATTTTTAACGTCCGTTATTGGCTAATGACGTCATAAGGACCCGTCCACCGTGAAAGGCGTGAAATTCATTACGAAGAGAGCGCCCTACACTGCTGTGACGTCACACCGCATGCGCGCTAAATGGATGATTTTGCGAGCGATTTGAAAAAGCGCTATTTCAAACCGCCCAAAAAAATTCATATGACATAGTAAAGAAAAAAAAATTGAAATAAAAAATCGGGAAGAACACAACTATTATAATATATAATTCTAACCATCACGCCATTTCCAGGGTAGGCAGAGAGGATAGAACGCCACACCACTCAGTCCTGGCAAACTTGCCTACTTCTCTCATCCTTGATCCACATAATCACAAATCTTCTCATGCACGCACGTCTATCAAATATTATTGATATCTCACAGAGTCAGGGAATCTCTGGATCAGCGAATGTGGATTATCTAGGCGTTTGCGGGGCTTGTGACGAATAAATGAGACGGCCAAATGCTTGGCAATTTTCTCAACAGATGTCAACAGTAAGAAAGATCTCATTGAAGTGAAACGAAGCGTATTAATCCATACTGATAGATGTTCCGAAATTTGTCATGGTGTATGGTTATCAGATGATGGGGCGGAATGGGGAATGTTGTGATACATCAAGCGGCCATAAAGCCCTGTTAACGCTTAAGCCCGCTATATACGGGACAGTTTTCTGCGCAGTTTTCTATGCATTCTGAAAACGTCCCGTATACAACGAAAACTGTTTAAAAAAACTGCGTGCTTATGTCAGATTTAAGCATGATATGACAGTTAGTGTTTTTTATGTAAACGTTTTTAAGTAGACATTGGTTTATTGTATGCTTTTAAATACGTAAAAAACCAATAACAAATTTACATTATTATCTAAATATACAATTTCCTGAGAGCAAACATACGATAATAACTTACAATCGCGTTTCCAAAAATACACATATTTAGCGTGTCTTTTGACAGAAGTTTGACAGACTGCACAGATTTTCTGAACAAGAAACTGTGAAGTTTTCTGAACAAGAAACTGTCCGTATACAGCGGGCATTAGCTAATCCACATTTCGTCTCCAGAGTTTCTCCGTCTCTGTTGGGATATCAAATAATATTAGAAAATTTTGTATAATTTCAGACTTTTTTTAAAAAGAAAATCGAGAAATTCCCGTAATTTCCAGACAGTACCGACATTTTCTGGCCGAACTGTTCGATATTTCGCGGGCACGCCGCGTGGCATTTTCCGGACTAAAACCTGTATTTATGCGACGTATCCTGTATTTTCGGGACTAATCCAACACAATCCGGACAAAAATCCAGTAAAAATAATAATGATAATAATAATAAACAGTCGAAATAAATACGTAGGCGTGCGTGCATGAGAAGATGTATGAATGTGGAGGAAGCAAGATAAGTATACCGGGACAGAGTGGTGTGGCGTTTCTATCCTTTCTGCCTACCCCTTCGGCGAAATGGCGTGATGGTTAGTTAGTTAGTTAGTTAAATCCAGTATAATCCGGACAAAATCCAGTATAATCCCGACAAAATCCAGTATAATCCGGACATAATCCAGCATAATCCGGACAAAATCCAGTATAATCCGGACAAAATCCAGCATAATCCGGACAAAATCTAGCATAATCCGGACGAAATCCAGTATAATCCGGACAAAATCCAGTATAATCCGGACGAAATCCAGCATAATCCGGACAAAATCCAGTATGATCCGGACCAAATCATGTATCATCCAGACAAAATCCAGTATGATCCGGTATCATCCGGACAAAATCCAGTGTAATCCGGACAAAATCCAGTATAATCCGGACAAAATCCAGTATAATCCGGACAGAATCCAGCATAATCCGGAATGTACCTAGCGTTATTCGGACCAAGTTCCGAATTCTCTGGACGCGGCGCGCCACACACGGCCGGCGGCGCTGGACATAAAAAATACGGAAATAGACGAACGATATTTTCACTAGAAAAATCTCATTTCAAAGTTGTCGAATTTATAAATGTCGCGAATTAGAAGATTGCTTCAACTTCTTTCCCTTGTCCGCGTAAAATGGTGCATAGGGCACTGGTAACTTGATGGATTGTTACATGAAGACAAGATGATCAGACTTATGCTTCAGTGACATTCCAAGGTATCATTTATATTTTTTAATGTTATGCACACAGATGTAGTTATATAATTAATAAATTGTCTTTAATATTTCAAGGCAATATATGTAATATAGCACCAATTAAGTGTACAAAACAATGTACAAGGAAATTTCTGAGGATATCAAGAGCGAGAGGAAACAAGTATTTGAAATATTTATAACCAACCACATTCAAATAAATATTTCAAATCTTCTCTCGGTTAACCCCGCACAAATCAGCCTCGATCACGAGCGGCGAGCGGCGGTAGCGAAGGAGCGAAAAAATCTAATATCTAAATTCAAACAGAAGTTGGATTTCACGAGCGGCGAGCGGCGGTAGCGAAGGAGCGAAAAAATCTAATGTCTAAATTCAAACAGTAGCTGGATTTCACGAGCGGCGAGCGGCGGTAGCGAAGGAGCGAAAAAATTATATGTCTAAATTCAAACAGTACTTGGATTAATCAAATAGGTGGTGTATGCCTGCAGAAATAGAGTTGTGTAATTTTACAATTTTTTTTTTGTTTTTTTTTCTAGCGAGTCGGGGCCAGATCATTGTCATGGGTCGCGCTACTGTGTGAGTCGCCATCTTTTTGCCTAATTAACTATTCTGATAGTCAATGTAAATGTGTAAAATCCTAATACACAATGAATAAATTAGGATATAAAAAATCGTTCGCCATTTTCGCTATCGCCGCTCGCCGCTCGTGGCCTGATTCTCATGAAACCATTTCAATATCATAAATATTACAAGTCACAGCACATTTTCGAAGTGTGTGTTGCGTCACCAAATATAGAATATGTTAAATATTCTGCCGGCATAACAAAGAGCCGCGTATGTATCAAATTGACGAAATGTAAAAAATGGGCAATAATTTTCTAAACCTTTGGTATTAAGAAGTAGCCGTTTCTCCACAGTCCTCAGATTTTTCACACATTTTAGATATCGACCAGTAGCTCAATCACAGATAACTATCGGCGTAGTTAAAAACGTGCTAACGCTAACGATTTGATCGATCACAGTGACATTCGTTCAATACCCCGCGATCGCCGAGCCGAGCATTGCCGATCTGAGCCGATGCACGCGATATCGCGGCCGTACGTCAAACGTCAAATCATCGCGCTTGCCGGATTTTTTATTATGTCGACTGCTTTTCTCAATATTTCGCTTGCCGAAAACCGGCTAAATGCAATACGGCACTCGAGAAAGATTGAATGAAGATATGTGCGAATAAGATATATCTCGGGAAATGGCTCGCGACTAGAAGCGCTCGTTTAATAATCCCGATCGATAACTTTTAACGCGTGTTCCATTGTGATCGCGAAAACGTTAAACATCCATGGGTAAGAAATCGTTATCACGTCGCTTATTACCGAGTCGGTAGTGATCTGTGATCGAGCAACAGACGCGTGTTTGTGTCGCTAAATTTTAATTTTAAATGCTTTTTCGTGTGTGCACCGGCGTTCGTCGATTTATTAGACGTTATCACGTAAAAAACTGTAATGCTGAATCTATAATAAAAACTATTTATATGGGTTACGATTTAAATTCAATAGCCTATTTTTAAGCAAAGAAATACGAATAAAGTAAACAGCCGACTAGAGTCAGACACATTCAATATTCCATACAATAGGGTTGTTCCCGACAGCATGAATATCCTTGAAAATGTTATAAATATTTAAAGTATATTTTTTACAATTCCAACTATATAAAACACAATGATCAAAAATGTTGTTTACATTTATAAATTTATGTTTTAAAAACGCGAAATTACGAGTGACAATTAACGCCCGTTATTGGCTAATGACGTCATATCATACCCGTCCATTATAAAAGGCGGGAAATTCATTACGAAGTGAGCGCTCATATTGATGTGACGTCCACACACCGCATGCGCGCCAAATGGAGGATTTTGCGAGCGATTTGAAAAAGCGCTATTTCAAACCCGCGCTAGAAAATTCATTATGACATCGTAAAAATTTAAAAAAAAAAATTCCCTTGATATTGTAATTTTTCAATCAATTTTTTGAAATAAAAAAATAGAAAATCGGAAAGAACCCAATTGTCGCTTTATACGGGACAGTTTGCAAACTGCACAAGAAACTGTACAGTTTTCTGTCCCGCATAAGTGATTACCGCCCGAATGCCCGCGAAGTGATAATTTAATGATACACAAAGTTGTCATGTGCGCAGCTCTTCTTTTACGACACGGTAGAAAATTCTTCACATAGCCGAGACCAAATACCAGCTGCTGGAGTTCATTATTAGTTCAGTCTATTAAGACAGGCAATATGTGTCATACGAACATTATCGCACCATTACACTTAACCGCACTAACTCAAAAAAAATCATCTCTTGGGAAGCCGCAAAAATATTACTTTTGTTCCTTCGAAATATAAGGATTCGGACGATAATTTTACGTGATAACGTCGTAAGAAAACATTGATGAAAAATAGCATACTTTTACGAATTTAATTAAATTATTAATAATGAATTATCATTTTTTTGTATAATACAAAGCGGGAGTTAATTAAAAATTACAATTTTTTCCATAAATTATCATTTTTTTGCACACGTTAATTTCACTTTCGCTTTGTAGCTTGTGTGCTGCTGCTGTCTCCCTTCTACTCGGGCGCATCGGCCGATGGAGTGGAAGAGAGATAGATGCGTTACAAACCGAACGTGCCTCTCTAAATCGCTTGTTCCGCGCTCTCGCTTGCACACTCGGCTCAGGCGGAACGTGACAATGAGTCGTGCTTTTTCGCGTGTGCAGCCGGCGTTCATCGATGACGTTATCACGTCAAAAAAAAAAAAATATCCTGACATAGGAAAGATCATTATTTATTAGTAATTACAACCACCCGTGTGGAGACCGGTATCCCGCCTCGCCAGGCCCCCAATCCCAGACTTCACCCGTGCATCCGCGGTCAGGGTCTCAATGGAGGGGGGATTAGGGAAAAGAGGGGAGGGGACAGAACGCATGTGTGCATCTCACACTATCATCCTATCTGGCAGACACTATTTCATACGTCCCCTGCCGTACATTACTAATAAATAATGATCGGGGTAGAAACTAACATCCCTAACACTGTTAATTTGGGCCGACTCTGGTTGGTTTGGGTGATGGAAACAATTGACAATTATAACACATAAGCCGAGACGGTGGTAGGGGTACAATGAAAGCATTTGTTCGCGTGCATAAATCGTAAATTCATTCATCCGTATTATTTATCACACTAATGCTCACTTTATATATGATGGACAGTTTCTTGTTCAGAGAAACTACACAGTTTCTTGTTTCAGAAAACTGTGCAGTCTGTCAAATTTCTGTCAAAAGACACGCTAAATATGTGTATTTTTGAAACGCGATTGTAAGTTATTATCGTATGTTTGCTCTCAGGAAATTGTATATTTAGCTAATTAATGTATATATGTTATTGTTTTTTACGTATTTAAAAAGCATACAATAAACCAATGTCTACTTTAAACGTTTACATAAAAAACATTGACTGTCATGTCAGCTTAAATCTGACACTAGCACACAGTTTTTCATGCAGTTTTACTTTATACGGGACCGTTTTCAGACTGCACAGAAAACTGTGTAGTAAACTGCGCCATATAAAGATAGCTTAACAATCTTAAAATCGCGGTTTAGCTTGTTGAAAAAATCGGTTGAGTTGGCTGGGCTACAAAAAGACTCAATAGTCTTTAAAGCAGTCTAGGGAGAGGGTGGGGCTTTCATTGTGACATAGGAAAAGAGAATCATCCTACCTTAACAAGCTCCTTCAGCCGCTCCCTGTTGTACACATTCCCTATCTCCTCCCCCAGTAGGAAGTCGAGCAGTCGGCTCACGGGATACGACAGAGGGAACGTTATGGCCATGACCGCCTGGGTGACATGGATGGTCTTGGCTCCGACGGCCAGGCCGTGGCGGGAACAGATGGCCTGGGGGGTGATCTCGCCGAGGAGGACGATAGTGATGGTGGAAAAGATCACAGCGAAGACGCCCGAGGTGAGATCGTCCAAGAGGATCGTGAACGTGGAGTTGACAGCCACGTTTTTCAGCAAAATGCTGCAGAGCAGATAGTTGCCGTGGTCGCGCACCGGCTGGATGACCCTCGCGTACCTCTTCTCGTTGTCCGTGCCCGTGTTGCAGAGGATCTTCAGCTCGGTCCGGTCGAGCGACAGCAGGCCGAGGTTCAGGCCGGAGAACAGGGCCGAGAAGAACAGGCAGGTCGTTATTATCATCAGCGTCGCCCAGAGCGGCAGGAGCTTGGCGTACGAGCGCAGCTGCAGCCAGGGGTCCTTGCCCTGGTGCAGGAACGGCTGGCCGTCCGCGCCGGGGGCGGAGGAGGGCCTCTTCGCGCACATGTAGAAAAACTCGCCGGTGCTCTTGGGCAGGTTCACGGCCACCCTGGCGCTGTTGGGCGTCACGCTGCCGGGCACAATCTGCGGACAAGAAAAACTTTTGCAATGAAGTGATCATCAATCATCGCCGTACGTTTTAAAATTAATTATAATTCGTAGGTTTTATATCTGGGAAGCATGTTCACAAGTGATGGAAATATGGACAAGGACATTGAAAGGAGGGTTAGTGCCGGTAACAGAGTTAAATGGCTTGCCTTAAAGTCGGTCGTAATACTAATAAGTGCTTATCAAAAGAGGCTAAATTGGCAGTGCATAATGGAGTTCTGGTACCAACCCTTATGTATGGAAGCCAAGCGTGGTGTTGGAAAAACAAGGATGAAAGTAGACTGAATGCTGTTGAAATGCGCGTTCTAGTGTTGGTAAGACTATGTATGATAGGTGTACAAATGTCCAAATTAGAGCAGAAGTGCAAGGCTGAGATAAGCATTATCCACAAAATTAACCTTTTACGATGGTTCGGTCATGTGGAGCGAATGGATGATGAAAGAACGCTAAAAAAAAAAAAAATTATATGATGCGACTGTGCCTGGATGTAGAAGTCGAGGAAAGCGAAGGAAGAGTAAGACATGGCATGATCAATAATTAACCCAAGTGCTTGAAAGTGGGCATGTAAGAAGTCGGAATAATCGACGTGCGTGCATGAGAAGATGTATGAATGTGGAGGCAGCAAGAGAAGTATGCCAGGACAGAGTGGTGTGGCGTTCTATCCTCTCTGCCTACCCCCCATTCGGGGAAATGGCGTGATGGATTAGTTAGTAGGTTTTCATTATCTTATTTTACGGAAAAAATCCATTTTTAAAATGCAGAGTTAAGCATAAAAAGAGAACAAGCAGTAAAAATAGTGACGGAACATTAAATTGGTGAAGCTAAGACAGTTAGAATAAAATGTGGACAACACTCAAGACAGGATCGGGTCTACTTCAGTGAATGTTTTAAATCTTGATAGACTTACACCGAACAAGTCCAGATCCCGACTTGAGTTTACAATACGACACAATCGAGACAATGGGCATGAAAACCATAGTTATTTTGTGGTGACTAAGGAACAGCGCGTCATTATTTCTCAACCTACGGACTGGAATACAGAAAGTCACTTGAGTCAGCATTGTTATTTTATTATTTTTACGACCATAGGGCTTTTTACATATAGACAATTTTAAATGATTACACAGTAGGTAGCTATTCATTACCGCCAGAGATGGCATCCAGACACTGTTCCCTAAAATGCACTACATTGTGTTGAAAACATCAATATTGTAAGTATACTGTGCATTCTTCGTATCGGTGAGTTAGCACTGTAAATGAGGTCGATGATTGGCTACAGTAAAATAGTTTCATTACTACGGGTAATTCCGACCAGGCGCTCGTATACTAATTAAATTTGTTAGTTGAACCACAATCAAACATAGATTTTAATACTTTAACAGAAAGAGCAAATCATTTAATATTCTTTCTATTTTCTAGTGTTTGTATATTCAAAAAGTGAATTAAAAAGTTATAATCTATGTTTACAATGGGAATATTTGATTTAAAATTATGAATGATCATCACCGTGGGCGTTTTTAAATTAATCTTCAAGATACAGTTGATTCCTCCCATGCCTGCCTATTTTACAAGGCATCAGGTTCTCGGCTTCCACTGTTGCCGATTCGTCGGCAGTTTGCGTCAGAGCTGCGGGACGAGGACCTGACTAGGGAGGATGCACGCGAGCTGGCGGCCGATCGCTTGGCTTGGAGGCGGTTCATGAAAATGTTATGGTGTGTAACAGTGCTGCCAGATCCTAGAGACGGCTTCTCCTACGCGGCGTTGCCGATTTTCCCACTTTCGGCAAGAAATTCCCGTTTTCTCTCAAAAGGCTTAATAAAACGTTCATTTTGAAGAAAAAAAATGTTATTTTTAGTCATTTGTGTGTATGGGGAAGACTCAGGAGACATTAGTGGCCGTATAAAATGCGTGAAAACGCAATAAAACACAGTCAGATCTACGTTGCCAAGTTGGTAGCATGTTCCGACGTTATGGACATTAAGCACTAATTACATACGTTAATAAACAAAAAAAAAATCTGTAAGCACTTTAAAACAAATTGAGAAAAAAAATATATTCAATTTTACTCCATACATTTTTTTTCGTTTGTATTTTTTTAAACCATGTTTAGACTCAAAATAACGAAAAGTTGAAAATGACAAATATTGTTTACAAATCAGATTTTCTACACCAAGCAATTTTTTTCAATCGCAATTATGACTTTGGTTCCTAAGTCCACTGTTTTCCAAATCCGGACCACTGTGTGGCGCCCGGGTTTGGAATATTAAAAACATAAAATAAACAAATAAAAGCCATGTATTTGGACGGAAAATGGCGAAATTCACATAAATTATGCCCACAAGTGCGAAAATTCCCGTTTTTTCCCCTCTGTTTCGGAACCTTCCCGTCTTTTTCCCGTTTCTCAAAATTGGCCCAAAAATTCCCTGAAATGTGGGAAGATTCCCTCCGTCTGGCAGCACTGGCTGTGTCATAACTTTTGGGATTAGCGTGTGTACAAATAATGATCAAAAATTATAAGACTCACCTTAAAGCTGCCAGTCACCGGGAACAGGCAGGACCCTTCGAACTCATTTATCTGGTGGGTGAATGTGATGACAGTGTCCTCAGTTATCCCCTTGCCAAAGATCCTTATGGTCGCGTCAGAGCCGGCGAGCAGGACCGGAATGCCGTCCTCGCCGAACGAAGGATCCCTGTCGGCGTGTTCGACCCTGAGCGCCTCGATCCTGAGCCGCTCGTTGCGCGCCGCGACGTCGAACTGGGAGGTTTCCCGGTTCGGGTACGAGGCGACCGTCCGGGCGTCCGACGCTGTCACTTCCGGCCTTTCGCCGTACGATGTGCGCGCGATGGACGCGTCGGTTGAGATGTCTCGCTTCCGTCTGATTTCGACGCCCTGCTGGGCTGGTTCGGGCTCGTCGTAAATTGATTCGGATGGTTTGTCAATTGATTGGGTTTCTTGATCAATTGATTTGGATCCTTGGTCAATTGATTTGGGTCCTTGGTCAATTGATTTGGGTTCTTGGTCAATTGATTTGGGTTCTTGGTCAATTGATTTTGATTCTCCGTCAATTGATTTGGATTTTTCATCTAGTATTCCAATAGATTCAGATATTGTATCAAGTGTATCAACTGATTCGGATTCATCGTCAAACGATTTGGTTTCTTGATCGATTGATTTGGGTTCTTGGTCAATTGATTTTGATTGTCCGTCAATTGATTTTTCATCTAGTATTCCAATGGATTCAGATATTTTATCAAGTGTATCAACTGATTCGGATTCTTTGTCAATCGAATTGGTTTCTTCACTTGATTTATCTCCTGTTTCAACTGATTCAAGTTTGTTGCCATTTGATTTTGAATCTGATCTTTTATCCATAGTTTCAATGGTATTATTTCGCTGGTATTCTTCAGAGATTTCCTCAGCATACCCTTCGAACTCTCCTCCGCCCGTCGTCGGTCCCGCTTCAACATCCTCAAAATCTTTGTCGAATATGTTCTTCTCGACATTGGGGCCCTCGACGTCCAAAACGACGCCGCTGTCAACGCTAGGATAGTTGACGTCAATGTCGTGCGAAAGATCTATCCAATGTTTTGGGATTGTCCTGTCAGAGGAGACTCCTTTGAAATAGTTCCAAGTGTTTTGGTCTTGGTTTTGACTTTGAGCGTTGTCCCTTTTTTGGTCGTTAATACTGAAAATTTCCACGTCTACATCATTCTTTGGTTCGTTAACTGGACTGGGCTCTGTTTAAATACTTAAAACCTATCAGCAGGAACATTGTATTTTCCGACGTGTCCGTCCTGTAAACGCCGTTCTCATCGTAGTTTACGTCAATATCATGAGTGAGATCAATCCACGTTTTTCTTACTTCTTCCTTGGCATCGATTTTGTCTAGGTTCCCGTCAAAACGATCGGGAACTTTGCTTAAGTACTCCCTTTCTTCATTGTCTAGATTCCCTTCTTTAGCTTTATTTAAGTACTCCCTTTCTTCACCGCCCGGATTCCCACCAAAGCGGTCAGAATCTTTACTTAAGTACTCCCCATCTTTATCGTCTAGATTCCCGTCAAAAGGATCGGAATCTTTGCTTAAGTACTCCTTTCTTTATCGTCTAGAATTCCCTTCTTTAGCTTTATTTAAGTACTCTCCCTTTCTTTCACCGCCCGGATTCCCATCAAAGCGGTCAGAATCATTACTTAAGTACTCCCCATCTTTATCGTCTAGATTCCCGTCAAAAGGATCGGAATCTTTGCTTAAGTACTCCCTATCTCTATCGCCCAGATACCCTTCTCCATCTTTACTTAAATACTCTCTTTGACTATCGTCTAGATGCCCGTCAAAACGACTGGGATCTTTACTTAAATATCCGTTTAGATTTCCATAACCATCTTCCCTATCTTTATCGAAATCTTTACTTAAGTACTCCTTATCTTTATTCTCTTGATTTCCTTCTCTATCTTCGCTTAAGTACTCCCCATCTTTATCGTCTAGATTCCCGTCGAAGCGATCGGAATCTTTACTTAAGTACTCCTTATCTTTATTCTCTCGATTTCCTTGTCTATCTTTGCTTGAGTACTCCCTTTCTTCGTCTAAGTACACTTGATTATTATCTAAATCGTTGCCTACGTCTACAGTAAAGGGCTCTCGCCTTAAGTTTTGAGGTTCAGGTACGGCGCCGTCTCCGCTACTAACTAGGCTCGGAGTTTTGGATTCTACTTGAGGTATTTCTTGCACATTCCTATCGCTAAGTAATACTTGTGTTTGCAAATGAAGTGCGTCTTCCAGCTGCTCTGGTCTCGGATTGACCAGGACGGATTGATAGTCGGTAGGTGCACTTTGCTGCAGATCATACTGCGGCTCACTGGCTTGACCGTCGACCCTGGAAAAGGATAAGAGAAGAACATTTTAGTGATTAGTGTGGCCCATATTGTATATCAAAAATTTCCAAACTAGTTTACATGTCTGGGCACCCGCTAATTTTTTTATCAGTGGTAAAACAAGTATTCAGGTAAAGTTTGAAGCTAATATTCTAATTACTTAATTAAGTTACTAATTAATACAGTAACTACAGACCCATCTCCATCCTAACATGTATAAACAAAATATTTGAAACGTTCCTGGTTCGAAAATAAACAAAATACCTCGACAAGCATGCAATAATAAAACACTCAACAGTATGGGTTTTCAAAAAAGGAAAAATACAACACAGTTATTAACCGATTTTTCAAACAACATTAACCAGGCGTTAAAAAACACAAAAAACACGTGATTGTAATATTTATTGATTATGCAAAAGCCTTTGACACATTGGATCACCGTCGCCTCGAGGAATGCTTGGATGATGCTGGGATCAGAGGGAAGTATAATGAATTACTGGCTAACTACCTAAAAAACCGACACATAATAGTGAAAATTCAGGACACATTCAGCAATAAAGTACCTATTAAGACAGGAGTGGCCCAGGGGGTCAGTAATTG
Source organism: Micrasema minimum (assembly GCA_022494985.1). Taxonomy (NCBI): domain Eukaryota; kingdom Metazoa; phylum Arthropoda; class Insecta; order Trichoptera; family Brachycentridae; genus Micrasema; species Micrasema minimum. The sequence goes on from JAGVSP010003851.1 coordinate 18,285, forward strand.
GTCCCCTAGAATACTTGATATATTGTAACTCTATGGCAAATGTCATCCAACATTCACTGTGCTATCAGTTTGCAGATGATACCGCAATTGTAGCTATTGGTGACACGCAAGCAGAGGCACAGCAAAAATTGCAATCGGATTTTAACCAAGTTGTAAGATGGTCACATGACTATAGCCTAACAATTAACACGAAAAAAACGAAAGTGATATACATAACATCCCCATATAACAGAACTAGAGAAGATTTATTAATATATGCGCACACATACCAATGCATGCACAAAAATCTACAAGACTGTACATGTACAAACATTGAGGAGGTATCCAAATATAAGTACTCAGGCATTATTATAGATTCCTCATTTAATTGGGAAGAACATGTTAAAGTAGTTTGCAATAAGTTAAGATTATGCCTGAAGAAACATGTATCACCTAAAAACTTATCTACCATATTCTGTATTAAGAACTGGTATACATGGGGCTAGTTGAACCAATAATACAATACGGTTTGAGAATAATGGGGCTTAAGTTTCAAAACTTATACAGACAGAGTATCGAAATTGCAAATCAAAATCCTAAAAACAATTGTGCCTGTAAATATAAAGAATCGAGCAAAAGACGACAACCAAGTTTATGTTTGATTACATAAACGTATTATCTGTCGACAAACTGTGTCAGTACAAAATAATGACAGATCATTTCCTCGACTGCAACTATAAACAAAGGGTAACACACCAAATTGTTACTCGGCAAGTTTCGGCGCAACAACTCAGTGTACCCAGACAGAAAAATTACTATGGAGACAGAACAATGGAGAGTGTTATCCCGAGATTATTTTAACTTATTAACTTATGAAAATCGCGAAGAAAAAAATCTTAACAAATTCAAAAAAAATAATAAAAAACGTATTAAAAAACAGATAGTGATACCATCAGTGAAGTGTTAAATATCTCTCAACAATTAATGTGTAACCACCTTTAAAAATCATTGTATACTATAAGAAAGGAAAAAAAAAAAACAAAAAACAAAACAAAAAAAAGTAATGTAAACCCGCAGACAAGCCCCGGCTTTGCGGGAACAATAATACAATATTATGTATGCTAAAATATCTTGTATAATTATGAATAAAATAAATAAAAATAAAAAAATAAAAAAATTTGGAAGACAGTGCTCAAAGGTATGTAATATTAAGAAGAAATATTTAAAAAAACTGGCATTTCGAGGGTTGTTCTAAATCAAGTACAACTACCTGGAAGTAGTAAATTAGTTTATTTCATAGTATAAATATTGATGATGAATGGTAACTGATTAAATCTAGATATTGGTTCTAAATCTTTGACACCTATCAAGAATATAGAGTCCGCTTGACGTGTTATAGTAGATGACAAAGTCATATTTTCACAAAAAGTCCAAAATAATCACTTGAATAAAAGCACTCCTCACAAACAACCAATGATAGTTCTAATTTTTTCAACTCTTTAACACATTTTTCTTGGTATTTCTTTCACAATGTTTTTTTTGGGAGAAAAATAACAAAAAATTAAAAACCTTGGAGACGTTGAGCATAGCCTTTTATTCCACCTAGGACATTGAACTTTTAGCACTTAACTACTATCAACTAAAGTAAAAAAACTTAGCGGGTGCCCTGAGGTGTAGGGGAAATTTATCATTTTTGGGCCACCCTATTAGTGATGCGTGAAATTCCCCATGAAATAGCTGCCTCGAAAAAGCGATAGCGTATTTCCAATTCCTGTCTTTCTCAGCCTTCCTCGATTTCTACATCCAGGCACAGTCGCATCATATATTTTTTTAGCCGTTCTTTCATCATCCATTCACTCTACATGACCGAAGCATCGTAAAAGACCATTCTTAATTTTGTCGATAATGCTTTTCTCAGCCTTGCACTCTACTCTAATTTCGACATTTGTACACCTATCATACATAGTCTTACCACACATTCGCCTGAGAGATCGCATTTCAACTGCATTCAATCTACTTTCGTCCTTCTTTTTCCAACACCACGCTTCACTACCATACATAAGGGTTGGCACCAGAACTCCATTATGAACTGCCAATTTAGCCTCTTTTGATAAGCACTTATTAGATACGACCGACTTTAAGGCACCATTAACTCTGTTACCGGCACTAACCCTCCTATCAATGTCCTTATCCATATTTCCATCCCTAGTGAACATGCTTCCCAGATATACAAATTCTTCCACCCGTTTCAAGCTATCGCCATTCACTATAATATTACATACGGTCATATTCACATTTCTTTAAAAAACCATCACATTCGACTTTTCCACATTCATTAACAGGTCACTCTCCTTGCACACATCGTAAACCTGAATAAAAGTAAAATGATGTGGATAACTAGGAATCCTACTTTTATATATAATATAATAAATATTTTTTTATAAGTTATTGATGAAGATACGATTTTTTAAAGTAGCACATTTCAAATACCGCGCCAAATACTACTATGTACCAAGTGCGTCATTTTTGCAGGAGTGACGTCATAAAACGGGGCGACTAACGGCATGGCACGGCTAACATATTTCTCCAGCCAATAACAAAACTGTCAAAAATCTATGCAAACGATTTCTCCAGCCAACTGTCACTTAAACTGTCAACAGCTGTTCTTGGGGAGAGTGAATGGCGGCCATCTTTAAAAAACGGAAACGGAAAACTTTACACTTAGATACAAGGAGTGACGTCATTGTTTTAAGATTTGAAATTAATGCTATTTTTAACATTTTTTATTTATTTTTGGGTAAATTATTGAGATATTTAATCCGACTTCAAAATTTTTAAATATTCGCGTCTACACGAAAGCATTTTTAAAATTCAATTCCGATTTCCTCATTTGCACGTGATCCCCGTATTTCGTGAATAGAGTATAGTCTCAATATCCTTAAACAAAAAGTTAAATTAAATAAATAAAAATATTCGACATTGTCTGAAATCAGTAGCTCCAATCGACAGCTAGTTGACAGTTTGTGATTGCGGAGTTTACACATGATTATATAATTTTACTTCGTCAGATAAGAATATTATAAGATACGACAGATTGGACATACTTCCACCTTGAATAGGTATATTTTTTAAAGTAATTACCTACAATTTTTATATGAATCAAATATTTTTTTCCTGTATAATTTTTACATAGATTAATATTATTATATTACACATTATTATTATGTTTTTCCTAACTATTCTCATACTACCATTATACATTTTTCAATTTTAGCGATAATATAATACCTACACTAATATTTTTCACACTTAAACCCTAAATAACTTTACATTTTGTAACATTTCTTATTTCATCTAGAATCTCCTCGTACATTCTAATGCCCTTATACATGAGACATTTCTGTGACATAGTTTTTTCTTTTCTTTTCTAATCTTATATTTTTTTAACCTCTTGTTGCATATTTATGAAAAAAGTCATTGTTTTTTAATTTTTTGCAATATCTTGGAATTATCCCTTTAACAATATTTCGTTAGCAACATTATATTTTATTATTTGTCTACTGATATAATATTCAAAAGTTTAATAATTTTTTTAATGTTTTGTTCTTCTACTATGCACTTCAATATGATTTGCATTGCTTTGTTTTGCAGAATTTGTAATATTTTTAGCTCTCCTTCATTACTAAGGTATAATATAGATAAGCAGTAGTCTATATGTGGAACAATTATACTCTTGTATATTAGAAGTGATGTTTTTTGATCTAGTTTATTTCTAATTCTTCCTAATAAAGAAACTTTTTTTGTCACTTTTAGCAAAATGCCAGAGTAATATATATTTTGATTATTTACGGAGATATTAATTATTTAGTGAGATTTTGCAACGCGGTGTACACCGCAGCAAGGCAAGGGTTAAACAGACATTTTTTGTGTTGTGACTTTAAGAGACTCTTTTTTTTTCACTACGGGGAAGCGATATTTACATTATTAGGAAGCCATAAATAACTTATATCACTATCGCGCTTAAAAACATACACATATTAAGCGTGTCTTTTGACAAAATGATACAGTTTTCTGAACGAGAAACTGTACTGTTTCTCTAAACAAAAAACTGTAAAAATTTTCTGAACGAGAAACTGTACTCTTTTCTGAACAAGAATCTGTACTGTTTTTCTGAACAAGAAACTGTACTGTTTTCTGAACAAGAAACTGTACTGTTTTCTGAACAAGAAACTGTACTGTTTTCCGAACAAGAACTGTACTGTTTTCTGAACAAGAAACTGTACTGTTTTCCGAACAAGAAACTGTACTGTTTTCTTGAACAAGAAACTGTACTGTTTTCTGAACAAGAAACTGTACTGTTTTCTGAACAAGAAACTGTACTGTTTTCTGAACAAGAAACTGTACGTTTGTTTTCTGAACAAGAAACTGTACTGTTTTCTGAACAAGAAACTGTACTGTTTTCTGAACAAGAAACAGTACAGTTTTTCTGAACAAGAAACTGTACAGTTTTCTGAACAAGAATGTAACAGTTTTCTGGATATGAACTGTACAGTTTTCTGAACAAGAAGGTGTACAGTTTTCTGTACCGTATAAAGTGCGCACAACACCTATATTCATTATGATCAAAAAACAGATCTTATAAATAATATTATCTTCAAATCTTCACGTAAAAGTTTTATTGAGATAAAAAAATATTTTAAAAAAAATTATTAGTGTGCTATACAGAATTCAGATATCAGTTTTTATCTTAGAAAATAGCTTTAATTAATATTTTTTGTTTAAATTTTCTCCATTGAAATTGCATAATATTTTACCGGAAGAAAATTGAGTGCTCTCAACATACATGATGTAACAAAACTCGCAGTACAACCCGAAAACTGGTGAATCTACATCATATTTGGAGTCCAATGTGTAATATGACTTTTTAATGAAGACTTTAACAATTTTTTGAAATGAAAACTTCTTTAGAATCGTTGGGAGTGATCTGAAACTCTATGAAACGAAAAAGCGACACTAAAAAAGAGACAAAATATAGATCTATGGGATTTAGCTGCGAGAGAATGAGATAGAACACAGTTTCCGCCGGCTGACAGTAGTTCCATCTACCTCATCAGATACATCTACCAGTTGATCGCCGGCACCCCTTATACTTTTATAATGTGGAGGTCCTAGCTAATAAACAGAATTTGTTCTATTCATGTATCTGAAGAGGTAGATTCGACTCCCAAAAATTTGTAGCAAAACCGAGGGAGAAGGCGCCTTGACGCGGGTATTTCACAGATATATTGATAAAATCGAAACAAAAACTTTTGTCTCAGACTTTAGTTATTATAAGCCGCGCTCGTATCACTTGTAGAAATTGAAGAGCATGGATCATGAATAATAAAATGAAAAAAAAATTATCAACCTGGGTACCAATATTCATAAATAAATAAATCCTATAATTATCCCACTCCTGATACTGCATTTATCTCATTCTCTCTCAGCTTAGTTTTTTATTAAGGTTTCACTTCTTCACATGTTTTATTTTTTTCTACTAAAAGCTTTCATTAGTACCGCAGATTAAGGAAAAATGCCCGAATTCTTTAGCCCGCTATATACGGGACAGTTTTCTGCGCAGTTTTCTATGCAGTCTGAAAACGGTCCCGTATACAACGAAAACTGTTTTAAAAAACTGCTTTTTTTGTGCTTATGTCAGATTTTAAGCTGACATGACAGTCAATGTTTTTTATGTAAACGTTTAAGTAGACATTGGTTTATTGTATGCTTTTAAATACGTAAAAAAACCAATAACATATTTACATTATTAGCTAAATATTACAATTTCCTGAGAGCAAACATACGATAAATAACTTACAATCGCGTTTCAAAAATACACATATTTAGCGTGTCTTTTGACAGAAGTTTTTGACAGACTGCACAGTTTTTCTGAACAAGAAACTGTGTAGTTTTCTGAACAAGAAACTGTCCCGTATACAGCGGGCATTATTAAAATGCTAGAATAGATTTTGTTTTCTTTATAGATAGGTACTGTTAATTCGACTAAATAAATTATATTTGATAACAATTTGAAAAAATTAATCGAAAAAAATAATACGTGGTACTTTATATTAAAAATATAGCCTAGTCAGCCGAAACGCCTTCGCCGGACGACAGGTAGACACCAAAGGGTTGCTGCGTCCGTTACCCTCACCTCTGTGTTCCTTACAACGTCGGCGCCACCGCACACCTAACATTATTCCAAGACAACCATATTCTCTGCACTCAGAAGTCTGCTAATTTTGGGCCCTGGTCAGGTGCACGATTCGCAGCCGTCGAGGAGAACAGGTGTGATGCGGGCGTTACAAGGTGGCATTTTGTTTTAAAAACCGAGTGAAACATCCGAATAATTAAATTTCGATAACAATTTATCTTTGAAATTTGAAAACAATTTGAAAAAATATTATTTAAATAAGTATTTTGAATTGATACCTTTTCTACTTGCGTCGATAATTAAATATATGGTTTTGCTGAGTATGTTATAATTCACTTTATTTGTTTCATTAGGTTTTATGTTTTCATTGGATTGGTTCTGTTTTTTTGTATATATTGTGATTATTTTTGTGATCTAAGCGATGTCAGTGCGTATTAGAATAAAATGAATATGTGTTTTTTACTTGTCCCTAAATGAGTTTATTGTTAAAAACTCCCTACGGGAGCATTTGGCACTTAGATTGAAAAAGAAAAAGAAATCTTTTATTTTTTTTCACTATGTATTAATGTTATTTTTTTAAATAATAAAAATTTAAAAAAAATATAAAAATCTAAAAAAAAAATCAACTTTCGTACTCAATTTTTTCGAAAACTAATGCCCGCTTTATATGGGACAGTTTCTTGTTCAGAAAACTGTGCAGTTTTGTCTAAACTTCCTGTCAAAAGACACGCTAAATATGTTGTATTTTTGAAACGCGATTGTAAGTTATTATCGTATGTTTGCTCTCAGGGAAATTGTATATTTAGCTAATTAGTGTAAATATGTTATTGTTTTTTTTTTATACGTATTTAAAAGCATACAATAAACCAATGTCTACTTAAAACGTTTACATAAAAAACATTGACTGTCATGGTCAGCTTAAATCTGACACTAGCACTTACAGTTTTTCATGCAGTTTTTGCTTTTATACGGGCACCGTTTTCAACTGCACAGAAACTGTGTTGTTAAACTGTCCCATATATAGCGGGCTTAAGGGTCTTCAAATAAAAAAATTGTATCTTACAAAAATCGACTACAAATATGATGTGGATTTCACTGGTTTCCTCGCTTGTACATCGAGTTTTGTTACACCCTGTATACGAGCACTGCAAGGATAACATACATATTTAAATTTGTATTTTCAATAGAAAATATGAATTTGCATAGCTCTCAACAATAACAATGGTTGGTTTTAATAGATGTGTTATTCTACTAGTTTTAGTTCCGTCGGGTCCAGAAGCAAAAATATGCTCCAATCCGCGATAATTCACAAAATACTATCGTTTTTATTAAAAAGGTAGAAGTAGAGTCTGCATGAGTAGAACAATAGGTGGTGAAGGGGACATGGACCTGAACAGGCATTTGTGCAACGTTTTGTTCCGTAAAAGGAATTAATCTAGAACTAGTTAGATTGCTTAGTGGGGTAGTCCCCGGGGGGCTTGGTGTCCGCTCGTGGGTCGGCCCGTCTCGGGCTGTTTGTGTGTGCGTGTGTGGAGGTCTCAAATTATATCCCATCCCTCTAAACTCAATTGTATTGTGTCTTTTGCAAGGATAGGATGATCTTTGGGATAGTAATTGTGATAGGGGTACGGCAGGGGACGTATGAAATAGTGTCTGCCAGATAGGATGATAGTGTGAGATGCACACATGCGGTCTGCCCCCTTCCCTTTTTATTTTTTTCTTTTTCCTAATCCCCCCTCCATTGAGACCCTGACCGCGGACGCACGGTCGTGGATGTCTGGGATGGGGAGACTGGCGAGGCTGGGATGCCGGTCTCCACACGGCATAGGTAGTAATTTCTAATAAAATAAATGATCGGAGTAGAAACTAACATTTACCTACAGAAACTGTTAATTTGGGCCGACTTGGTTGGTTTGGGTGATGGAAACTATGACAATTATTATATAATAACAAGCCGAGACAGTGGTAGGGGCAATAAAAGCATTTGTTCGCTTTTACATAATCGTAAATTCATTCCGTATTTTTTATCATCACTAACAATCTTAAAATCGCGCGTTTAGCTTGTTGAAAAAATCGGTAGAGTGTGGCTGGACTGAAAAAAGACTCAATAGTCTTTTAAAGCAGTCTAGGGAAAATGGTGGGGCTTTATTCATTGTTAGATATTATTGATATCCCAAACAGAGACAGAGAATATCTGGAATACGAATATGGATTATCTAGGCGTTTACAGGGCTTTTGACCTGTCATTGGCTGGGTTAAGTGGCCACTGATTGCATTACACATTCCCCATTCCGCCCATCATCTGATAACCATACAAGTATGTCAATTTTTTTTAACTTCTATAATATTGAACTCGCGTTCGTAATATCACATTACAAGTATTTATATTTGATTGCCAAAAATGCTTAACAATATTCTCAACAGATGTCACCAGTGAAAAATTTTTGAGACTTGTATAAGTCATAAGTATATGGTTATCAGATGATGAGCGGAATGGGGAATTTTGTAATACATCAAGTGGCCACTTAACCAGCCAATAACAGGTCATAGAGCCCTGTAAACGCCTAGATAGTCCATTCCTTTTCAGAGTTTCTCTTGTCTCTGTTTGGGATATGAATAATATACTGATATCAGCCCAGCATGGGTATAATCCAGTCATTTGTCTACAAGTATTTGTCCACATTCAAAATGGTGTACTATCACTATCACTATACTACGTGATAAATTTAGTTTAGGAAATTAATTAATTAATTCTTTTTTAACTGACAATAAAATGGCATTGTCAAATTTTCCAAAGATTTCATCTTTTAAAAAAATTAACACAAAGTTGGAATCCATAGTGTAAAGTAGAATCATTCTTACTATAAAGACCATAAACTATAACATAATCTACGTCATTTTATTATTTTATATATTTTTAAGTATTTCCTTTTTTTTTTCTTCTTCCGGTATCCGGAAAGATACCAATATACTTGTATTCTTTTTTTTTTAACTATCTTGTTTACATTATCTGTTATTTTTCCATTTTTACGATGACTTTATTTTCTCTTTTGACCACGTGCATACTGCTTGACTTTCACAGTATTACCCACAAACAGGCCTATGCCTTGTATTCGCTCCACATGACCGAACCATCGTTAAAGCCTTTCTTGATTTTGTAGATGATGATTATCTCAGCCTTGCAATCTGCTCTAATTTCGACATTAGTGCACCTATCTTACATGGTTTTTCCACACATACGCCTGAGAGATCATATTTCAACAGCATTCAATTCGGTAAGAATCTCACTTGCAATCATAAAGGTTTCTGCTAAAATGCTTAGCAATTTTCTCAATGGATGACAGAGAGTGTTCACATGTGAAGCGTCGCGCCATTTTACTGTATATTGGCAGATATGGGTATCAAATACTAGGTGAAATGGGTAATGTTGTAATACATCATGTGGCCACTTAACCCAGCCAATGGCAGGTCATATGTAAACGCCTAGATATCCATATTTCCTTCCAAATTTCTCGTCTCTGTTGAGATGTCAAATAGCATTCAATATATTTAAACATTGAAAAAATTGAATGAAAAATAAATTTCACGCGGGCCCGCTCCAATATTCTAAATACGCGTCTGTGATCAATTAAAAATAATGTCAGGCGAATTGATAAGCTGTCATTGATCTAATTAGATTCCAACCAGAATCGAATGACAAGTGATTTGTAATGAAGGAGTATCATTCAACTTACAGTTTACTGTCTAACTTCTGCCGCGGATCCTCGGGAGGATAGTCCAGAAAGACATCTCCCTGGTGCATCCATTTGCCGTCAAACATGAGACAAAAATAAACATTTCGATTGCGACTTGTCACCGGAAGAACGACTTCCACAGCGTAATTTCCGCCATTCGCGACGACCTCCCGCACTGAACTTTCGGCGATTTTATCACTGCACTGCGTGCCGAATTCGCCCGGGACCGCTGTGACAACCCATGCATGGTTCTCGGATATCCCGAAACCGCGCAGCCGGACCGAAAACTTATCGAACCCTCCGCCATTTTGATCGATTGAATCATAAATTCTGTCTGTTATTTCGATGTCGTTCACTACCGGGGGCGTGTGCCTAGCGGAGCTGGCTTGTAAATATAAACACAATATTATGAATAGATAACCACAAGTCCGATACACAATGTTCACTGTTGCCATTTTCGAGGCGACTGCCGCCACCGACGACGGATTGTCAAAACAGATTATTTCCCGGCATTGTGGAATGGGAATATTTTGTATGGCAGCCCTGCTCAAAGACTGCCAACTTAAATGCGGCCAATTTACGAACATGCGGTAGCAGTGTTGTGAAAACAGGATCACTGATATATAACGTGGTAGTTGAATAAACGAGTAATGGGATTATTATTATAAATTATTAATAAACTTTTTACCAGAGCGTCCGTAGAAATTTAAGGACGTCCGTATTTTTAAAATGATAAAAGGTCAATAAAAAATAAATGAAGCCAAACGTGGCAGGAGGCGAAAGAGTTGGCCGGGTCTCCTGGAGGGATCAAGTAATGTCCGCACAAACGTGGTGAAAAAAGAAGAAGAAAAAAAACTTAATTTCTAAGGGCCATAAGACAAAACGCTGCCCCGTTTTCGGAAGCTATGAAATGCGTTTGGTTATTGTAAAAAAATATATAAAATAAATAAAACACCTTTTTAGTTAGACTGCTTTATTCACTTGTATTATTAAATATAAGTCAGTGGTCTAACTAAAAAGAGGTTTTATTTATTAAAATGCAATTCCACCAAGAAATGTCAGTAGATAATATGTGGATGGTGGGTTCGTTATTCCCCCTCAGTAGATAATCTTAGCAAAGTAAAAAAATATGTTTAACATTGTGGGCGTGTTCAAATACTTGTACACAAATCTAGATTTAATCCCAAGACGGGAGTAGGTATATATTTTATTTTATATCCCTACAACAGAGATAACTGCTCGAATATCCACATTCCTGAAATTGGGAAAAATTCCACCTCATCTCTGTAGGTATATAAAATAAAATATGTTTAAGTTTTAATAGGTACATATTTATGCAAATTTATTTTACATATCCATACCAGTTTTTTAATAAAAAATGCTATCGCAAGTCCACTTTTTCGTGAACCTACGTAAAATCTGCCATTTTCACAAAAGCATACTTTTGTGGATATTCGAATATTATTCTCAAATAAAAAAAATAGACATTTACGATCTAAAGATATGTACCCTACACGAGCACTAATTTTAGAGCTACTTTCAAACAGTTGTAAATAAGTGTGCGAGAAAGAAGTCTTGAGATTTTGATTTTTAGTCCGCGATTTGATTTTGATTTTTAACCATTACACTACTACTACAACCACTTTCCCTTATCAGCACACAATGGTGCATAGAGCACTGCATTGTCCCACCAAGTGCAGCGAGTCTTGATCGATTGCTGCCTACATGAAGGCAAGATGATCAGTCTTACTCTTTAGCGCTATGCCTGCCATTGCCAGACCAAGGTATCACTTTATGATTTTTTTAAATAACAAAAATAACGCATCACTACAACCCTATAACTTATAATTTGTGAATTTATGAACACCCATCAAACGTCAAACAGCTTAATCCACGCGCGCATAATCGAGCACCGCTCTACAAACTGAAGTCAGCCGCAGGCGAACAAATCAGTCAAAAAAATCAAAGTTAGGAGAAATTCATAACTTCAGCTGTCAAACCCGGAATAATGAGAATCTTATAAAAAAACCCTAAAAACTTGCACAAATTTCACCGGCACAGCATGAAACCGCCCTTGGGCCATCTCCCAGTATAATAACTTTTAAAAAACCCGAGTGCTTTAGTGTTAATTTTAGAATAATGGATTTGCCGAGCAAGGAAGACGTGGTCGACAAAAAATGTTCCTGGACAGAACTGAGGAAGATCACGGACGATCTGAGGAGAGAATTAGCGGCTGTTACCAGCATGGTTCCTATGCAAATTTCGTTCGGCAACTGGAGCCAGGAATCCACGAGAATTTACTATTTACTCAGTGTTCTGGACTGGGGCCCGCCACTCCATTATATAGACGTGCCTTTGAACTCGAGACCCACAGAAGGAAAGTAAGAAAAATGATGCATTTCTAATCTAAACTCAATTTAAACATATCTTCGATTCAATGCCAAAACGGCGATCTGGCAAAACTTCCATTTGAGATGTTTTATTTAGATGTTGAAATTTTAAATTAAACTTATTTCAATTACTTATAATACTACTGCTTCTACTTGCCCTTATCCGCACCAAATGGTGCGTAGGGCACTGCACCGGTACACCAAGTGCAGTGTATATTGATCACTTTATTACAGGTAAGATGATCAGGGGGATACTTCACAATACGTGGTAACTTTTATGAGGACTAGTCTATTGGTAAATCCATAGGTAATAGGTTATGAAATTTATACAGTAGGTTAAGATAGGTTGGGTTTAGTAAAATAATTTAAATCAAATAGCTATTTAAAAGCAATATCCTTTATAAAGGATATTGGAAAGCAAAATTCCACATTCCGAAGCTCCATTCCCAACTCACTCAAGACTCGAGTATTCAACCAATGCATTCTGCCCGTCCTTACTTATGGCGCGGAAACAATGACTCTGACCAAGCAATCCTCCCATAAGTTGCAAGTTGCACAGAGGAGCATGGAGAGAATTATGCTTGGAATAACATTAAGGAACGATTGGATCCGACGCCAGACAAAGGTCTGCGACGTGGATTAAATAATTTAAAATCAAATAGCTATTTAAAAGCGAAATTTATACAGTAGGTTAAGATTTTTAAATCCAACCAATCACAGCTTTGCCCATTTCTATGCTTTACCTCTATAATCCAGAGAGTAATAACTTTTGTGGAATTTTGACAGCTCTACCACGTATTGTGAAGTATCCTTATGATCAGTTATACACTATCACAAATTTGTAAATAAATATTTCATGGTGACCCCCTACAGGATTCGAACCCGCGACCTCATGCCCGGTAGCCTAATGTGATTACTACTAACACGAGGCGGACAAACTCTTCAGCTACTTCTTCTTCTATTTCAGCGGTATCATGCGGCTCTCGGGGAGGCCGGCGATGGGGGCGCTGCCGACGCTGAGCTGCCAGCGCTCGCGGGAGCAGCGGCTGCTGTCGGAGCGCCAGCGAGCCCCCGCGTGGGGCGCCATCTCCTCCTACCAGCTGCACCCCACGCAGTCCACCCTCGTGTTCTCCGTGCAGGGCTCCCTGTACACGCTGCACCAGGTAACTGCACCTACAGACACGGGGGCTGCCGACGCTGTGCTCTCAAAATGAAAGCCCCACCTTTCCCTAGACGTTTTAAAGACTATTGAGTCTTTTTTCAGTCCAGCACAACTCTACCGATTTTTTCTAGCTAATCTGCGAAATTAAATATAAGTATTCAGTTTCAACTGGAAAAAGCGGAAGAAAAGAGGGTTAACATGGTGTAACAAAACTCGATGTACAAGCGGCAGACCAGTGAATCTACGTCATATTTGGTGTAAAATTTTAAACTTTAAACAATGTACAAAGTGGGCATGTAAGACCAGTGAATAATCGTCGTATTTGCAGAAAAGATTTTGTAGGTATGCCAAGACAGAGTGGTGTGGCGTTCTTCCTCTCCCTACTCCTTCGGGGAAATTGATGGAGAAAATTGAGTTGGAATAAGTTTTTTTTGGAGGAAGCAAGAGAAGTATGCCAAGTGGTGTGGCGTTTTTTGCAAATTGTTAGTTCAAATATCATTCATATATTTTTGCAAATTGTTATCAAATATCATTCATAATTAATTACTATCCATAGAGAAAACAAAATTAAAAAAACCAGATTTTAATAAAGAATTTCAGCAATTTTACTTAATATGCCATACTTATGAGAACTTTTGTAAGAAAAAAATTTTTTTTTTCAAGCTCAGATTAAAAAGTCATATTACACGATCGTCTCCAAATACGATGTAGATTCACCAGTTTTCGTGTTGTACTACGAGTTTGTTACTCCATGTTTACTACTACTACTTTTCCTTATCCGCACCCAATGGTGCATACGGCAATGCATTCGTACACCAAGTGCATACAATGAAAGCCCCATCCTTTCCCTAGACTGCTTTAAAGACTATTGAGTCTTTTTTCAGTCCAGCCGATTTTTTCAACAAGCTAAACCGCGATTTTAAGATTGTTAGTGTGATAAAAATACGGATGAATTTACGATTATGTACGCGAACAAATGCTTTCATTGTACCCCTACCACCGTCTCGGCTTATGTATTATAATTGTCATTGTTTCCATCACCCAAAACCAAAGAGTCGGCCCAAATTAACTGTGGTAGGGATGTTAGTTTCTACACTATGCCCGATCATTTTTTTATTAGTAATTACAAGCACCCGTGTGGAGAACGGTATCCCGCCTCGCCAGGCCCCCCATCCCAGACACCCACCCGTGCATCCGTACAGCAAGTGCAATGTTTCTTGATCATTTTATTAGTGTTACGCTTCACTCCACGTTCAGTAGATGAATATTTGATCTCCCCCCAGGGACGCCAGGAGCCGCAGGTGCTGCGGACGGTGAGGGGCGCGGCGCTCACGCCCGCCATGTGCCCGGCGCGCGCCTCGCTCGTGGCGCACGCCGCGCGCGGGGACCTCTGGCTGTCGGGCTGCTCGTGGCGCCCCGCGCGCCTCACGCACGCCTGCCGGGGCGCAGCCAGGTGAGCCCTGAAAAAAATTATTAAGAGTGCACTTATTTTTTATATTGGTTAGTAATAAGCGAATTAAAAGGAGTTAAATTTTTTACAAGACACAAAACAGGTATTTTGTGCCCATTCCCAAGTGAATTAATTTTCTTTCAGTAGCTTTTGAATACTTCAATTAATCTTGTAAATAATGCAATGTAAGTTTTAAGCTTTATCTCCCCATTAATACTCTGTACAATAAATGATTATCACTAAAGTAACTAAGGGTTGGTTGGAAGCCCGCCCTTGTACACTCGCTATGTAATTTTACTCGAAGTTTTAAATAAATAAATAAAATATTAACTCAATGTTTGTTGCGCTCTAACTAACTAACCATCACGCCATTTCTCCGCAGGGGTAAGCAGAGAGGATAGAACGCCATACCACTCTGTCCTGACAGACTTCCTTTGCTTCCTCTACATTCATACATCTTCTCATGCACATACGCCGACTATCCAGGCACACTTGCGTTTAAACTTATTTTAGCCGTTCTTTCATCACTCATTCGCTCCACATGACCAAACCATCGTAAAAGGTTAATTTTGTACACCTATCATACATAGTCTTACCACACATACATAGCATTTCAACAGCATTCAGTCTACTTTCATCCTTGTTTTTCCAACACCACGCTTCACTACCATACATACTCACTTTGTAGTTTTCCATAATTATGAAATTAAACACACCTTTGTTTTAAACTACTTATTTATCTTTACTTTTAAAACGCCAACCGGTTTCGGAGATACTCCTCCTTCTTCAGGGCTTTGTGTAACATAAATAGATACAATATTACGCTAATAATTGTTGCAATTCCAGACTGGCGGACGACCCCCGGCAAGCGGGCGTGCCATCGTACGTCATGCAGGAAGAGTTCTCCCGCTACACGGGGTTCTGGTGGCAGCCGTCTAGTAACGGTATCAATTCATTGGTCAAATTATTCATTTACCTATTTCATATATTGTCGGTCCAATGCCGGAACCGCGAATCCGCAGAAAGTGCATTTGAGATGTGGAATTTTCATTAATAAACCTATTACAAATATAATTATATCTATAGTATATTACACAAAAATAAAAATAAACTTTGAGGCCTCGTCGGCACTAGTTAAAATCATTGTACACATATGAAATTTCGTATCTGAATAGGCCACAGTGATTGTAAAAAAAATAGAGGGTATGCGTTTTCAAAAATATTTTTTTGGTCCCATACAATATTTTGTTTTCACCCTACTAGGGTGTCCCTTATTTTTCAACTTGATTATTATAATGCAGAGGGCCCTATTTCTTTTTGTATTGTATCTCAGCAAATTTCAGTTTCATTTGGAGTACAGTAACCCGTGCCATGCATGTTTTCATACAACATGAGGCAAGAATTGTAATCTGTTTTCAAAATCGATTTTTTTGGTCCCATACAATGTTTTTTTATTATTTTACTAGATTATTATCTACTTAAAAATACATTTTACAGTAACCCGTGCCGTTTCGGAACATGTTGAAAGGGAATTTCTCTAAATTGGAAAAAACCTTTGAGCCTCGTTAAAATCATTGTACACATATGAAATCTCGTATCTGAATAGGCCATACATATTGCAAAAAAGATAGAGGGTATGCGTTTTCAAAATCGAAATAAAATCTTTTTGGTCATATAAGGGACACCCTAATCTATAGCTGACAGTCTGATAATTATTTTTAAGCTATTTAAATAATAATTTAAACAGGTTTATTATACAAATTTTAAGTTTAAAACTTTAAAAATTTTGGATACCACAACAATAACGTATTGCAGTTTATATCAAGAATAACGTATTGCAGTTACCTTATTCAACCAGGAATCATGAGGATTTTATTTGGAATGGTAACAAGAATAGAACCGCTTGTTGGAAAATTCGTAAGAGATTTTATTTCTTACACTGCATATACGAAATTAAGATATTTTAAATCAGGGTATACCTATTAAAACATAAAAAGCATCTTTGTGATCTGATATAAATATTTAGATGAAAAAAAAGTGTAATATTTATTTATTTAGACTTGTACATAGTGTTTTTTTAAAATATATATATAAATAATAATAATGTTCCCTCACTGGGATAAACCCGTGCCGAGGGAAACATTTTACATTGTTTATAACGGGTATATTCTACATACAAACTTAATTTAAGTAACCCAACATCAATACATATATTTTTTTTTTAAATCATACAGATAAAAGTAAGTAAATGGTCTAATTTTTAAAGTCAAAAACCCCCTGACTATCTACTTGGCCTGATCCATTCCTCCAACTGTGCACGACCACCTCCACAATCCATGTTGTTATGGCTACTTTGTATGCTGAGTGTTTGTCGAGTGTTCTGGACAATGGGAGTAGGTTGTACACTTTACTCGAGTAATAGACAAGGCTCCTTTGGCCAAAGGTAGTGTGGATTTTTTGGAGGTTTATGAAGCTGCATAGTTGTGTTCCTAGTTTTGTGTCTAATTTTGAGGTATATCATTTGGTTCTGTAGAGTAGCTATAAGAATTTTTTTTTTTAAGCTAAATAAAAATGTACAAACAAACAAAACAAACATTTTAAAATAGCATTTCTGCAGATTGGTGGTTTCGATGATAAACCCCGGAAAATATAAATAATACATGGAGTAATAAAACTCTAGGTACAACCCGAAAAACTGGTGAACTTCTACATCATATTTGGACTCCAATGTGTAATATTATATATTTCTTGTGTATTGTGTTTTTTTAATATGATGTGTTTGTGTTTCCAGATAATGTATATAGAATATTGTACGAAGAGGTAGACGAATCTGATGTTAATCAATGCTTCCCCCCTGATACAATGAATGGCGATATCGAAGAATTTAGGTAAGGATCCTGCAATAAATGGCTCCCCATAACAGTTTTAGGCGATTATCCCCCCATAAAGCCACTAAAGCCCACTATATACGGGACAGTTTACTACACAGTTTCCTGTGCAGTCTGAAAACTGTCCCGTATAAAGCTAAAACTGGATGAAAAACTGTGTGCTAGTGTCAGATTCTCACTGTGCGCTAATTCCACACAGTTTGGGCGCGCGCATCACCCGCGGCCATTAATACGTATATAATACGTATAATATCAATACTATCGCTAATATTACTAATCAACTTTTATCAACTTTTATGATGGCGAATATGAATATAATGTAATAAATAATATGAACTGAAATCCTAGATTGAAATTCTAAATATCGAATAAAACGACTATTTGACAGATGAGTAATGTTGCCAATATTGTAAAATCGGTAGAAGTTCCTAAAGTTATTCATAATATGTTGAATTTATCTGCGCTTATAATTGCATAAAAATAAATGCTTTAAAATTAAAATGACTCCAAAATCGGTAAATCGGTTGTACATTTTCAGTAGATTCGATAAATAGATCCAAAAAATCGATAAGATAGGCGACGATAGAGATTATTAGTACGGCAACATTTATGGCAGTCCGGCTGTGTATTGTATGGTCCGACTGTCGCGTTCTGCGCATGCCTACAGAC
Source organism: Micrasema minimum (assembly GCA_022494985.1). Taxonomy (NCBI): domain Eukaryota; kingdom Metazoa; phylum Arthropoda; class Insecta; order Trichoptera; family Brachycentridae; genus Micrasema; species Micrasema minimum. The sequence goes on from JAGVSP010003851.1 coordinate 36,750, forward strand.
AGTAAACTGTGCCGTGTAAAGGTCAAATTCACACCGCGCAGTTTTTACTGGTCAGAAAACGGCACAAGAAACTGCACAGTAAACTGTCCCATATTAAGTGGGCTTTAGTGATTGAAAATTTGAATGGAGTTTTAATGCACTTTAAATGTCTTTTCAGATTTCCCCGCGCCGGTACTAAGAACGCTCGATCCATCCTCCGACTTTTGGAGTTTACGTTAACAGATAAGAAAAACAATGCGTTTGAATCAGAAGGCTCTTCGCAAGGTTCAGATAATCAATACGATCACTGGGATTCAGGTAAATTATCATTGTACTTAGCCTTCTTTTATCCAACATTATTTCAATCAAGAATTATTAGAGATGGGGCGACCATGACTTTGCCAAGCCGATCATTGCTTTTTGTGGAGTTCGTATGGCATCGGCAATGTTCGTGGCATTTTCGTTTACAGCTGAAAATCTCTCGCATTTGATGTGCGATCATGTCGGAACAGGTTTTTGTTTACTTAGCATTGTTTTCTAGTGTTGATTTTGTTTTACGCACAAGCCGGCATGTTTTTAAAATCAAAATTCAGTAAAATTAAAAATAAAATATGCCATTTGCCAAAGTATTTATTTGAAAAAAAAAGCATTTTTTTTCTACTATTACGATTGTTTTAAATTTTGTATCCGTATGATATTTTTTAAACCACAGTCCTGGATGCAGACCAGGGTTTTCGTGTACAGGTTTTGCAAAACCACACCGTTTTTTTATTTTTTATTTTTATTTTAGTCACTGCACACTGCATAGTCTTTGGAGCCACTTTTTTCTCTCTCGGCTAAGAAGTGTGGTTCGCCATCTAAACGTTCTTCCATGTCCAGAGTACAAGGTCTTAGAATTTCTTTTCCTTTTCCTAGAATTTCGACCTTGCAAGAAATTCGTCACGATGAAGGTTAAAATGTCTCTCGTCATTGTTCGATAGCGTTCGGCAGAGTTTGCACGTTGCAGATAGTGAGACGGTCACGGACTGCCGGTGGTGGGACATGATTCGCCCCCTGAGGGACGTGTTCCCGTGGGCGGAGTACATACCCAGGGTGGGCTGGACTCCTTGCGGGAATTAGTGAGTATAATCATCTAATTCTCTTTATCATTTTATCTATTTTTCTTGTATTTTTCATTTTTTCCTACTAACCTTTTTGTAAATCCCCCAAAATCCTTTTTAAACGTCCTTCTATTCTTCCTCATCCCCCTTTTCCCATCCTTTCTTATTATTTTAGGCACTGTGTATGTGTGTATAAGTGTATACACCACGGTGAGACCGCGAAACTCCGAGGGTGATTATTCATGGTATTCTGAGGAAAAAATCCTAATAAAGTTTTTCAAACAACTCAATTGGGTTCTTTCCGATTTCTTATTTTTGATTTAAAAAAATTGATTGTAGAATTACAATATCAAGAGAATTTTTTAAAAAATTTTTACGATGTCATATGAATTTTCTAGCGCGGTTAGAATTAGCACTTTTTCAAATCGCTCGCAAAATCCTCCATTTGGCGTGCATGCGGTGTGACGTCACAGCAATATAGGCGCTCACTAAGGAATGAATTTCACACCTTTCACGGTGGACGGAATGACGTCATCAGCCAATAACGGGCGTTAAAAATCATTCGTATTTTCGTGTTTTTAAAACATAAAATTTATAAATGAAAACAAAATTTTTGATCATTGTGTTTTATATCGTTGGAATTGTAAAAATATACTTTAAATATTTATAACGTTTTCAAGGATATTCATGCTATCGGGAAGAACCCTATTCTAATTTCTTAAAAATAAAAAAAATGTAGTAGTGGCTTAAATTTTTATCAAAATCAATTTAAAACCATAGATAAAAAATTCAAAAACACGTTTTTAAAACATAGACTTAAGATTTCATAGATATGAAATTTGAATTTTGAATGTGGGTCCGGTGACTGGGGCCTACACCGCTGCCATTAACACTTCAAACAGAAGCCAGTATAACACGCGTCGCTTTTTATTAATGTTTTTTTAAAAATTAATTATTAGAAATGCCCTGATCAAAAATTTTTTATTAGGATTTTTTTCTCAGAATACCATGAATAATCGTCTTCCAGAGTTTCGCGGTCTCATCGTAGAAAAACACATTTATTCGCAAAATCATTTAAATAATTGATTATACAGGGTTAATTTTTTAGTCAGTTAACAAAAAAAAACCCTGAATTCAGTATCGTTAATAGAACCCATTTCAATAAAAAAACATGTCCTTTCTCAAGTAAAAAAAAAAAGAAAAAGTGCACCCAAATGACTCCTCAGAAATAGTAAAAACTTGGTCACCCCTAGGCGGAGCGTCCGCCCCCCCCCCCAACCCTTAATGGAAGGGACTGCGCGAGCGGCGTGCGCACCCCCCCCGCGCGCACTCCCCCGTCGCTTTTACAGATGACCAGCTGTAAATAGGATGTACGTAATTTGTAAAAATTATAGGAATAAAAATAAAAATTACATGTTTTTTTATTGAAATGGGTTCTATAAACGATACAGAATTCAGGGTTTTTTTTTGTTAACTGACTAAAAAATAACCCTGTATAATAGATAACATTTTTCTTTTATCCGTTTCAATTCTTTATATTTGTGGGCATCTTGAGAAATGTTTATAATATATGTAGGATTGTAATATTTATCTCTGCGTACCTTTTATTATGAATTTAACATAGGTTTAATTTTAATCTTAATTTAATTTAGTTGAAGCGCCCTTGAGGTAATAGTTTACAAAAACGGCGCTTTAGAAATTATCCATTTTTATTATTATTTATTATTAACTTTAGTATATACTTCAACTGTTACTTTTCAAAACCTGTAATTGGTCATGCGAATTAATGTTCCACATCTTATATTATTATACTCCGTACAGACTGTGTTGGTTTTGTAAATAAATAAATGAAACTTAGGTTTCAGCGCCTGTCTAAGGTATCACTGATGACTTGTGTTATTAAAATCTCTATCTCTGTTTCCCAGCGTGTGGTGCCAGTTGCTGGACAGGCGCCAGCAGCGGCTGGACCTGGTGCTGCTGGACTTGAGGGTGTTTGGGGAGCCGTTCCGGTACGACGCGGAGGGCTCCCTGCCGCACTCCCCCCCGCGGCCTGCGAAGCCCAGAGATCCTGGATCCCGGCGCAGGTAAACTCTTCTTTCATCATCATCATACCATATGTAATATTTTATTTGTATATGTACTTTAATGAATAAATAAATTTTAAAAAAATTTAAATATCTGCCTCCGAGCCAAAATATCTAAGAGTATATGGCCAGAAACAATAGGGTTCTTCCCGATAACACGAATATTCTTGAAAACGTTATAAATATTGAAAGTATATTTTTACAATTCCAACGATATAAAACACAATGATCAAAAATTTTGTTTTCATTTATAAATTTATGTTTTGAAAACACGAAAATACTAATGATTTTTAACGCCCGTTATTGGTTAATGACGTCATACCCGTCTACCATGAAAGGCGTGAAATTCATTTACGAAGTGAGCGCCTATATTGCTTTGACGTCACACCGCATGCGCGCCAAATGAAGGATTTTGCAAGCGATTTGAAAAAGCGCTATTTTAAACAGCGCTAAAAAATTCAGATGACATATTGTAATTTTTTAATAAATTTTTTGAAATAAAAAATCGGGAAGAACCCAATTCACTCCATCTGTCACAATAGATCTTCACAAGTCGCAGTGACATCAGGAGCTCAACGCCTTGACCCCAGCTTTGAAATGGAATTCACACCAACGTGCTCGAGGAGCTGGCCCAAATTTACAGTGATACAGATATTATTCTACCCCCTTTTTAGTCGTTAGTTACAACTACCCACCTCCGTATAACCTAGCTAAAAACATTTTTTTAGTTTTTGTATGGTCTAGAGCAGATACACGTTGAAAAAATGAGCATGGTAATAATTTAATTAACTAACTAACTAACCATCACGCCATTTCTCCGTAGGGGTAGGCAGAGAGGATAGAACGCCATACCACTCTGTCCTGACAGATTTCCTTTTCTTCCTCTACATTCATACATCTTCTCATGCACATACGCCGATTATTCCGACTTTTCACATGTCCACTTTCAAGTACTTGACGTACTTGGTCATGCCATGTCTTTCTCGGCCTTCCGCGGCCTCTACATCCAGGCACACTTGCATTTAAACTTCTTTTAGCCGTTCTTTCATCACTCATTCGCTCCACATGACCAAACCATCGTAAAAGCCCTTTCTTAATTTTGTGGATAATGCTTATCTCAGCCTTGCACTCTGCTCTAATTTGGACATTTGTACACCTATCACACATAGTCTTACCACACATAGATCGCGTTTCAACAGCATTCAGTCTACTTTCATCCTTGTTTTTCCAACACCACGCTTCACTACCATACATAAGGGTTGGTACCAGAACTCCGTTGTGTACTGCCAATTTAGCTTCTTTTGATAAGTTCTTATTTGCCAATAATTTAATTAATTATTTCGTTGTTAATTTTCATTGTTTTTTTTGCTAGATCCTTGTGTACTGCCAATTTAGCTTCTTTCGATAAGTTCTTATTTGCCAATAATTTAATTAATTATTTCGTTGTTAATTTTCATTGTTTTTTTTTGCTAGATCCTGGTGTCGGAGAGGTCCCCGTCCGCGTGGGTGAACATCCACGACATCCTGCACTTTCTGCCGTCGCCGTCCGCGGGCACCATCCGCTTCATCTGGGCCTCGGAGGAGACGGGCCACCTGCATCTGTACCTGATCACGGCCGTAATCACCGGCCGGGAAGGTGCTGCTGCCCCTGCTATAGAATAGAATAGTTACAATGTGAATTCTAATACCATGTATGTGATAATTTCGTTGGTTTTGTTACAGACTTGGCCGTGAGTCCGTCGTACGTCGATCCTAAAATCATTTCTAAGGTGGCGCTCACCGAAGGCAAATGGGAGGTTATAGGCAGGAAGATTTGGGTAATGCGCTTTGTCTAATTTATTTTATTATTTATTTATTTGATCTTAAAGTAGTACATATCTAATTTTTTACAATGAGGAAATCCACTGCTACCCGGAATTGAATTTTAAAAATGCTTTCGTGTTTAAAAGTGGGATGAAAATATCCAAAAACGCACGCAAAAATTAATAAAAAATGTTGAAAATAGCATTTATTTCAAATCTTAAACAATGACGTCACTCCTTGTATCTAAGTGTAGTGTTTCCCGGTTCCGTTTTTAAACCCCCGTAGCCGCGTTCCATGGCATTTTAATATGGAATACAAGCTTCTATTTGCAAAAAAGATGGCCGCCATTCAGTCTCCCTAGAACAGCTGTTAACAGTATATGACAGATGAGTCGACGGTATATTTTTATCTGTGCTTCCCGCGTCAGTTTGCATAGAATTTAGACAGTTTTGTTACTGGCTGGAGAAATACCATGCCCGTTACCACCCGTTTTATGACGTCACTCCTGCAAAAATGACGCACTTAGTACATAGTAGTATTTGGCGCGATATTTGAAATGTGCAACTTTAAAAAATCGTATCTTCATCAATAACAATTTTATAGAAAAAAAATACTTTAGAAAACAGTGGATTCTTCATTGTTTCTAATATCTCAAAACATCCTTATCACGAACATACAAACTTAAGAGTATTGTTAATGCAATGTTTGTGCTCCCAGGTCGACGAGTTGCACAAAGTGGTTTACTTCGTGGGGCTCAAGGAGACTCCGCTAGAGAGACACTTGTACTGCGCCTCGTACCAGGACCCCAAGCCAGAGGACCCACTGCTGATGACGGAGCGCGGCTTCTCCTTCACCATAGATATGGATGAGGTAAGCCAGGACCAAACATTTCCAAGTCAATATAATCCTTGTACATTATACTATTTCCAAGTCAATATAATCCTTGTACATTATACTATTTCCAAGTCAATATAATCCTTGTACATTATACTATTTCCAAGTCAATATAATCCTTGTACATTATACTATTTCCAAGTCAATATAATCCTTGTACATTATACTATTTCCAAGTCAATATAATCCTTGTACATTATACTATTTCCAAGTCAATATAATCCTTGTACATTATACTATTTCCAAGTCAATATAATCCTTGTACATTATACTATTTCCAAGTCAATATAATCCTTGTACATTATACTATTTCCAAGTCAATATAATCCTTGTACATTATACTATTTCCAAGTCAATATAATCCTTGTACATTATACTATTTCCAAGTCAATATAATCCTTGTACATTATACTATTTCCAAGTCAATATAATCCTTGCACATTATACTATTTCCAAGTCAATATAATCCTTGTACATTATACTATTTCCAAGTCAATATAATCCTTGTACATTATACTATTTCCAAGCGTTTATTTTACTTTTGACAGCTCGATTATGTATCGATTAGGGATGTCGTAATGCGTTACCGAATCGATTTCTCATAAAAATCGACTTTATTTATGAAGAAGTTTTGATCAATTTAACACATTTATATTTTATTTTTGCTCAACATTTTGTAGTTTATAAACATACCCAGACGTTTAAAGCAGAGTTTATATTACGAAAGCGCTGTCGTAAAACTTTTTTTTTAACAGTCTTTATTCAATAAAAAATATTCCTTTTTTTTGTTGAGATTATTTACTGACATTTCTGGTGGAATTGCACTTTAATAATTAAAACACCTTTTTAGTTAGACTACTTATGGGTCAGACCCAGTCTGACGATGCTAGCGATAGCGAAACCAGGTTACTGGAATAAACTATATAAGTGGTCTAACTAAAAAGGTGTTTTTTTTATTTATTAAAAAAATATTACAAAAAATACATTATTTCTTTACAAAAGAAACTTTAAAAACAGTCCG
>JAGVSP010003852.1:0-19346 GCA_022494985.1 Micrasema minimum
CCAATAAATTCCGCTTCGCGCAAAGGGCAATGGAGCGAAGAATGCTCGGCATTAGTTTAAGAGACCCACTAACGAGGAGATAAGAAGACGGACTAAAATCATAGACGTCATAAAACTGCTCCCAGCTGAAGTGGACATGGGCTGGACATGTAGCACGCCAGAGTGAGGACCGATGGACGAAACGCCTGCATAACTGGAGACCTAGAGCAGCAAGGAGACCAGTAGGAAGACCACCAAGACGATGGACAGATGACATAAAAAGTACTGTAGGATCCAGATGACAGATTGAGGCCCAGGACAGAAAGCAGTTGACCAATATGAGGGAGGCCTATGTCCAGCAGTGGATGAACAATGGCTGATGAAGAAGAATGGATAAATCTTTACATATTTTACCATCAACTCACTTTTTTTTTGTAATAATACTTCACGTAGTATTATATATATTACTAAACTAGTAGTATTATTGCTTCGCGACAATGTTTGGAGTAAATATTAGTAAATTAACATCCTCGAAGTCGACAAACAGCTTACAACAGTATCAACTTCCGGCATACAAAGGAGGAGACCTAGAACACGCGTTATTATAAGTATGCATAGTATATCTATAGCATGTTATGTTCTTTGATAAAAAGCTGGGTTTGAGTAGATACGGGACATAATTTACATGATGTACATATTTTCAAAGGAGTTTCTCAAAATGTATATTAATCGGCTATAATTAAAATAAAAAATTAAGTCAGAAAAAGGTTGACACTTATGAAATTAATAGGTAGGTACGCACTCACCTGATGCGCAAATGCCAAATTTTGTGTTTAATATTAATTTGAATGTGATTTTCATATAAAAATATTTCATATCTGAATATCTTGCCTTCATGAAACAAATGATCAAGATTTACTGCACTCGGTGAATTAATCCAGTGCCTTATGCACCATTGGGTGCGGATAGGGGAGAGAAGTAGTATTAGTAGTAGTAAATGCTTATATTTTGACGAATAGCTCTATACGAGTAATATGTGATAATTTAAAACATAGTCTGAACAAATTAGAAAAATACAGCAAATGGGCTTGTAAACCAAAATTCTGCGAATGCAGAAAGACTAAACGAAGAATCACAAAATCATGAATGCAATCCGTTTGTCAATCGGACAATTAATAAGCGAGATACAATCATTTATAGTTTTTATTCCACATATGATCGGTGACGTCCTCGATCGCGTTTTATGCAAAATCTTAATAAAATGTGACTTGTGATAACTTGTGATTGGCGATGATTTAAAAGATGAGTTATATCTCTCGGGTACAGATTTTAGTAATGTTGAGAAACAGTGGAGAATCTAACAAGATTTATACATTACCGAGAGCTGGATGGAGCAAGAACAATGACTTTCAAACTTTTGGTTTCCTTATTGGGAATGTTACCGAAGTTTGGGAAACTCTTGATTTATTGAGATTTTCTATTGCGATTATTATGAAGATATTGGGTAGAGCGTGTTTACATAATTAATTAGAATTGTGATTCGATATTAAACGAACATTTATTAAGGGATGCACTGCCACGTGACCGCGGCGTTTTCTCCGTACAAACGTAGTCCTTGATTTTCTACCTGTAATGTGACACTAGAGCAATGATTTTTTTACACTAGACTTGACAAAAAGCGTGTTTGCTTCGTTTTGAAGAAATATTTTATGTCTTAAAGGAGGAAAAAAAAAAATAATACAAACATATAATTAGTCTGTGATCAAACACGCTTAATTGTTCGAATTGAGACAAAATCATTGTTCTACTGCTAAATGGGTTGAAATTTAAAAAAAACTGTGAATGTAGAAAAATAAAGCAAAAAATTACAAGATCATTAGTGCAATCCGTTTATTAATCGAATGATTACTAACAGAGATGCAATAATTTAATAATTACTTAATTAATTAAGCGGAATAAAAACTGTAAATGATTGTATCTCGGTTATTAATTATCCGATTAACAAACGGATTGCACTCGTGGTTTTTTAATTTTTTGTTTTATTTTTCTGCATTAAAAGAAAATGTTGATTTACAAGCCAATTCAATGGAAAAAAACGGCCGCGGGTCACGTGAAAGCGTATCTATTCTCTTAAACTTAAACAACCATTACATAATAAAACTAAAGTTAATATTTGTATGCCAAAACATTTAATTAAATTATCATTTCCCCAACGGAAATCGAAACCGCAACCCCATGCATAAGAACCCAATTCGCCAACAACTAAACTACGAAGCAGATAGTTTTCAAAATTACTGAAGGATGAAATGAAATTTCTTTTACAAATAAGCAGGTTAATAGAAAGTAGCAGTAGTAGTAGTAAAATAATTCGTATTAAGTTTCCAATACACTTTTTTTCTTATCGCCGCGCCCTTGAGGTATATTTATACAAAAACGGCGCTATATAAAATTATTCATAATAATAATAATAATATTAAAGATATTTTACACTACAGTTAAAAATACTACCGTGTTTGAGGTGTTGTGGCGGGCAACAATGACGTCACGCGCCGACGGCCGCCGACGACCGCCGACAATGACGCGACGAGGCAAGGCGAACACGTACGAACGCGTACGAACTTACACCGAGAATCCCTTCGGCTCGCCTCGTGAGCGCACGCGTCTCTAAGGCACATTATTCCCGCCAACATTCGAGAATTTAAAATCATTGTTTTATTAGCCTTATTAATTTATAAAATCATTGCTTTTAAGTGTTAGCATCAGTAGTTAGTTTTTGTGAATAAACCATTGTAAAAAACGTAAGTACCTGTTTTACTCTCTCTCTTTCTGTGCACCCACATAAATCTGTACTACTTAATTGGCCACCAACTAGGTGAACCCCATAGTGTCTACATAGTTACCCACTATATCACTCAGTACGTCATCAATATGCAAATACAATTAATAGACATTTACGTCACACGTTTGGTGTATTGACCTCAGTTCTGGAGTCTTTAGACGGTGGAATTTGATAAAAACTGGTGTTATGAAATTTTGAGAAAATTTGTATGGAAGCGCCCTTCTAGTGGATTCTTGTTCCAAGGTAATAATCGTTTTTCAAAAGTCGAATATTTTATTACAAACTCCACGTATCCAGTATAAGTTCCAAGGATTAAGGATATTTTAAATACGAAAAGATCCCCCTTCTCTGGCGAAGGGTGTGTAAAAATGATAAAGAGATAAAATAGCGGAGGAAAGTAGTCTTTGTGAACCAGGACATAAGGGCGTTAGATCTAACCCCAGTAATTTATCATTGTCTCCTGCAAGAGTTTCACAAACTGCGGTAGCTATCGGCACTCTTCGCAGGTGCAAATTTTAAAATAGGGTTGCCGAAAAAAAAAATTTTAGAATTTTACATTGATTGATTGTAAACAACATTTTGAGTGTGTCCAAATACTCGCAGACAAAAACTGGATTTCACCCATTACGGGCTAACATTTAATTACAATTTGACATCTTGAGATGAGAAGTTTGGAAGGGAATATGGATATCTAGACGTTTTCAGTGGCAACTTGATGTATTACAACATTCCTCATTTCACCTAGTATTTTATATCCAGATCTGCTATATTATCATATGTAATTCGGTAAAAATCTTACTTGCAATCATAAAGGTTACTGCTAAAATGTTCAGCTATTTTCTCAATGCATGACACATGTGAAAGCGTCGCGCCATTTCATTGTATATATACAAGTTCTGATAATTGGCAGATATGGAAAAATGGGGAATGTTGTAATACATCAACGGCTGAACGGGTGGTGGCCCAGTGGGTAGCGTCGCGGTCTCTGAGTCCAGAGATCGTCGGTTCGAATCCCCACTTCGACACGACTCGATTCCTATTTTCAAGCACAAGCCGCTTAGGCTTTATTGAAAATAGTATTTACAACTTGAAATATGTGCAAATATCATAAGATTGCATAGATTTCTTTTTCATTAAAAAAAAAAACACAAGTGGCCACTAAACCCAGCCAATAATAGGGCATAAGCCCTGTAAACGCCTACATATCCATATTCCACTCCTAACTTCTCGTCTCTGTTGTGATGTCAAATCGTAAAAACGTTTGAGCTAAGTAAGTAATTTTTTTGTTGATAGATTAGTATTTTTTTAATCATCACCAAAATACAAAACATTTTATGAAATTTATCTGAAATTTGCGGAAACTATGGAAGATAGATATTTGAGGCTAAGAAGATGTCAGTGGCGGGAAATTCTACCGGTTTTATTTGAACAGGTGTTCTAGAAAGATTTGTTTAAAATTTATGGTCTACATTAGGGCTGGTGCATTCTTTATATTGTCAAAGAAGGAATCCTTTCCCGGTAATTCCAGACAAATGGAATGATTATGGGTACCTTTTTTCTTTTTGTAAAGACACTTCAAAGACCAATAATGCCGGCGCACTCTTAACTTGTTATATGTTCAAGTCAGGTCCACGTCCTGTTATTCTGATGGTGACGTTCCTACTCTGCAAGTCAAACGCCAACAGCGAATGTCGAAGACGCTGGCGCTGCTCCGGCAATCTGATGCCTTGAAAAATAGGAGATATTCATAGTACATCACCTTCGCCCGATGACAGAAATTGTCAACTGGGATACTTATTTTTAAAACGCAAAAATGAATACAAAAATAGCGTTCTGTTTAGCTTGGAAGCAGTTTGTGGAATCCATATGCTTTAATATGCTATCCCCTTTACAACAATGGGCAGAGGATCGAAAAGGTTGACAGCTTCAGATACTTAGGTGTTCATATAACTGAAGATGGCAGCACGTACAAGAAACTCGCAATCCGTCGAGGAATTGCTGGAGCAACCTTCCAGCAACACGATGCGTGCTGTCTGGAATTACAGTTTATACTCGGTCAAAACAAAATGCCGACTCCTTAATTCCTGTATTGTGCCGGTGTGCTCTTTTATGGATGCGAATCCTGGCACCTCACAAAAGCTCAGAATGCTCGCTTGTTGAGCTTTGAGAATAAGTGTCTGAGAAGGATTCTAGGCATTAGGTGGTTTGACTTTATAACCAACGCTGAAGTTAGGGAACGGACGCAGCAACCTCCAATAACTGGAGTCATGAAGATGCGGCGATGGACCTGGCTTGGGCATGTACTCCGGATGCCTCGGGAGAGCCTGAATCCGAGCTGCCTCTTCTTTACACCTGCAGGATCCCGCCGTCCTGGCAGACCGTCGATGACCATCCTACGAATGTATTCGTGGAGCTGATGGATGCGGGCCTGTCGTGGGAGGAGGCGAGAGAGCTGGCTGGTGACAGGGTCTCCTGGAGGGATCTAGTGATGTCCACATGCTCCACATAGGAGCGAACGCGGCGAAAGAAGAAGAAGAATATGCTTAAATGGGGAGCAGATATACGATTGATGAATAAATAAAAAACATGCTTATCATACCAGCATGTAAGTAATTGCATAAAAATTTTAATATTATTTTCCATTTTGATAACAGTCTCTAAGAAAAAATATTGAAGGAGTAATTTTGTTAACCAATCTTCTATAAAAAACCATTTTTCTTTGACTATCGTGAACAAAGTGATTGGAAAATTATACCATCGATAGGGTTTTAAGCCAACCCCTTGCCTTGAGACATTTTGGGGTGAAAATTTGAAACGGTATGAAAAAATTTCAACTTTTTGAATTTATTTGCAACATAAATGATTGCTGCATTTTATCTTCATTATACAAAACTGGTACGTGTTTTTCGGTCGTGCGGAAGTTTTGACAGAGAAGATATTTTTTAAGGATAAATTTTACGTCCTATGCGTTACCCACCTATTGGACACTGTATCGGTAAACGAAGTGGAGAATTTATTAAATCATTTTTACTACATGAAGGCAAGAGGAACAATCTGACGCTTTAGCGCCATTCCATGGTTTAAAATATTTTTTCAGTTCTTATGAATGGGAATATTTTGACGTGATAACGTCTAATAAATCGATGAACGCCGGCGAAAAAGCATGACTCATTGTCACGTTCCGCCTGAGCCGAGTGTGCAAGCGAGAGCGCGGAACAAGCGATAGAGAGGCACGATCGGCCTAAGCGTTCGGTTTGTGACGCATCTATCTCTCTTCCACTCCATCGGCCGATGCGTCCGAGTAGAAGGGAGACAGCAGCAGCACACAAGAAGAAAAAAAAAAAAAAAAAAAAAAAAATTATGGAATTTTTTTTTTGATTTTCAATTTACTCCTGCTTTGTAGTATACAAAATAATGATAACTCAGTAATTATAATTCAATTCAATTCATAAAAGTATGCTACTTTTCATCAATGTTTTCTTATAACGTTATCACGTAAAATTATCGTCCGTCAACCGACTTTACAGACAACCAAAAGTTTTTTTTTTCTCAATCATGGATGTATTTAAGAGTATGAGCTGTTACGTGACCCGCGGCCGCTTTTCCATTCAATCGTAGTCCTCTATTTTAGCACTGGAGCAATGATTTTTTTTACATGTTTCATATGTCGTGCGTGTTTGTATCATCTTATATTTTTATAAACTCATTAAGGGACAAATAAAAAAACACATATTCATTTTATTCTAATACGCACTGACATCACTTGAATCACAAAATAAAATTGAAATACAAAAAACAGAACCAATCCAATGAAAACATAAAACCTAAAGAAACAATAAAGTGAATTATAACAGTAACAGAAAAACCATATAATATATCGACGCAAGTAGAAAAGGTATCATTCAAAATACTTATTAAAATAATATTTTTTCAAATCAGAGGTCCTGTTTCGATAGTTAGATACAGGGATCTTAAACATGTCAGGTAATGCAGCGATTAGCGTTCCAATGCAGCGTCTTATGCACCATTGGGTGAGTTGGTAAGGAAAAATAGTAGTAATAGTTGTATAAAATAAAATTAAAAAATGAAAAAGGCGTATAATAAGAAATAACCCAAATCACAGCAGGCATTTTTTATTTCAGTTTTAAGTCTTTGTGAAAATACCAGACACGCGCTGTGAATGAGAAAGTTATTTTTTTGTTTTCAACTGACCCTTGTTCGCAAAAGACTTCCAGAATTACGAAATAACTTTTAGCCCTTAACATATTCTTAGAAAATACTTATAAAGGACGAAATGAATAAAACATTTGAAGGACATCACTAGCCAGTTGTTTTTAATAAAAAATAACACCTCTTCGTAAAAAAGATATTTTATCTTGGAGAAATCTTATTGATATGCATCAAGTGGTGATAAATAGGTACCTACCAACTTGTCATTACACACAAAAAGAAAAACAATTATGCAATTTTGTTTTTGGATTTAGCTGTCAGTTGTGTCCAAACCAGCGCAGCGGTGCGATTCTCTCAAGGTTTTAGACACTTCTGCGCATACGAATTCAGTACAAAATCGTATGCGCAGTAGTTTAAAAACACTTACAGAATCGAAGCGCAGACCCGCTTGTGTAAACCCGCTGTTTGTCATCCACTTTTCATCGAGTCCCCGCTTTTCATTAATATTTTTTAATTTTATCTAAACCCCCCTATTATAAACCCAAGGGCGTTCGTCTCTCTTCCACTCGCATTTTTTTCCACATAAGAGGGAGACGGTCTCCTGTCATATAAGCAGTCATACTATACCATTTTTGTCATACTGTTAGTGAGTGACATTGTCTAGGTGTGTGTGTGAATCAATATAGTTTAAATTGTTATGGATTTATTAATAATTAAGAAAAAAAAAAAAAAAAAAAAAAACATTAAAACTGTGAAATGCGTTCCTCGGCACGAGGTCCCCCAGTGAGGAATGCATTTAAGATAAAAGTGTAAAGCAAGACTGAAATAAACTAAATAAATAAAATAAAATAAAATAAGCCTCCTGTAGGAAAACTCCCCTGGATGTTGTCGATTTCTCATAAATCTGTGGCTCTGTGGGTCTGTGGCGCGTGCCCATTGCTCGGGAGACCTTTTATAAATTTAAACATCAAGTGTCTTGAAGACGAAAAAAAAGCAAGTTTTTAGTGCTTCAGGACCTCAAAACCCAATTATTAGTGAAAAAAAGGTATTTTTTATCATCATCAATTTTTTTTATTTATTTTATTTTTTTTAATCCATCCATCCTCCTTCATCCTTCATCCATCCGTGCACCAGCTCAATATTTTAATATACATAAAGGTCTCAATGAGAGCACAATGAAAAGTCTAAAAACGATTTTGTACGTATGTCCATATAAAGTGCAAAAACACTACTTTATTACTTTCCTGCGTTTTAGTGCATAGGGCACTGCATAAGTACACCAAGTTCCTTAACCAAAATAGGCATCATAATTTTAGGTGTATTTTGATAAAGGCGGCGTATCGCTTGGCTTGCAGACAGTTCGTGGAATATGGAATGATAATGATGATGAATCCCGCGTCCTTAAAACCTGCTAAATATAGAAGAAAAATATTGTTAAATAAATACATTTCATATAAATCTATTGTTCATAATTTAAAAATGACATTTATTACATTTTTTCTACGGTACACATTACGAATAAAGAACAATATATTTAGAAACCGGATGTCGATGTCGAGGCAAAGGAGTATTCATATTACGTCACTTCCATTTGAAATAAGAAGCTGAAGAAGGCATTGCCAACTTCCGCCAAAGAACGGTTCCGGAAGTACAGTAATACTGTGAAAGAACTTCGGAGTTCTATGAGATGGAATGATTTGAATTTTATATTGTGGCGGGAAAAGCCTCAGAAAAGATAATAAATAAAAATATGTGGGTAAATTATTACTCCAATTTTTAGGAGTCTTAAATTTTTATTAGTGAGCGTTTTGTTTCTTTGTATAATGGTTTTTTTATTCTAGGTTATTAAAAAACCTTTTATATAAGCCCCTTATGCCCCATACGGTGTAAATACATCGATGGTCTATTTCTACACTGATACAAATTTAAAAAAAATTAAATGTATGATAGTGATACTATGTATAGTTCCCTTGGGGCCGGTTTTATGAACATCCATTAGTCAAGCTTTATACCATTTTTAAGTTAAATTTAAGTATATTTACTAAGATTTTTCGTTTTATAAAACGCCGGTAAAGAAATTTATCCGTTACCATCTACCGAAACTATTTTGAGGGGTTATGTTTCCTAACGATCCGTTTTTGTTTGAAATATTAAATATTCAGCCGCCATATTGGATGGATTCCAATAAGAATTCGTTAACAAAATGACACACTTTTAATATTAAACAACGATAAAGGATAATTCAAAGGTAATCTAGACTCCAGATTATAGTTTTGTTTAAAAAGTTTACAACATATTGACGTATAATTGTCACGATTTGACAGATCAGATTGAAAAATAAAATATAGAAATGTGGGCGTGGCGAGGGCGCGCGGGGCGTGGCTTATGGATAACGAATCGTCATAAAATTTGTTTATTAAACACAAATTAGTAAGTCAAAGCTATAAACAGCTAAAGGTTCATAGCATCAACGGACGTTTAATTGCTTGTTTATAAAACAGGCCCTTCATTGCACATTGCATAATAAATAATGATTTAAAAAAAATTTAAACTTATTTAATGCCTGCATAAATAATGTGATGTTACATTACTGAATATTTACAATGGTTGGTTACACCTTTTCATGGGAGAGCTATTCCTTAAAATTCCATCTTTCTTGTTATCATCTTTATTATATATTAGTTCCGGCTTATATTTCTAAATGTAACTATGTAATTAGTTGGATAATGCTATGAACTGTACCGCTTACGCACAGCCGAAGAAAACGGCTGAGAATCGGGAGGAGTGGAGAAAAAAATGAGTCTAGAATTAAAACCGTAGAAGACCCATGGATTTGAATATCAATACGTTTTTATTTTAATTTTCTATTCCGGATTTATTGTTTACTGTTTGGCGGTCCACGTGGTGTTATTTGTCAAATTATTCCTTTTACATAAAAATCATAAAATCAATTGGGATTTTCATTTCATTATGATTTTATTCTAGTAACAGCCGTTTGGCCTTATCGCGGTATTTTCAAGTTTTTTTTAACACTAATAACGATGATTATTCGATTTGACATTGCAAATTTGTTTTAAAGATTTTTTTAATAGTTAACACTCCAGTTCTATAAAAATAAATAACATTTCAACAAAAAAACGATGGTTTCCTGTTTGATTCAAATTAATAAATGATAAGCAGGGACCTAAAAATCGTTTTTTTGTAACAAACCATTATAATATTCAGTTTATTTATAAAAGCTCTTAAATTAGGGCGACGCCGAGGTTTGTGTTGTGTTTTCTATGCAAATGGTGTTCCGTTTAGCCATCCACTGGCCTAAGTGGACGATATTCCCGGAAATTGGTACACAGCCTTATAATATATTTTATTAGAAACTTTGTGTAACGGAAATTGTAATAAGCAGACATCGAAGACAAATATTGAAATTTGTTTTTAAATTTATATGCATTTCGTTTTTTAAATAAATACTTTTAATTTGCCAAAACGTTTATTATTTTTTAAAGCAACGTTTGCGTTCTTATATATGATATAAGTACACGAATTTCGAAGCTTGTATTTAATAGTAAATAACTTGCCTGTGCTGAAGGAAATAAATTGTAGAGAAGGATTCGTACTTAGATATTCTAATGAATAATTGTACTTCTATATAAAAACTTTTGGTTGTCTGTAAAGTCGGTTTACGGACGATAATTTTACGTGATAACGTCAAAAGAAAAACATTTTTGAAAAAATAGCA
This sequence comes from Micrasema minimum, assembly GCA_022494985.1. Classification (NCBI taxonomy): domain Eukaryota; kingdom Metazoa; phylum Arthropoda; class Insecta; order Trichoptera; family Brachycentridae; genus Micrasema; species Micrasema minimum. The sequence goes on from JAGVSP010003852.1 coordinate 10,725, forward strand.
TACTTTTATAAATTTAGTGTTTCGTATTTCGGTTTTAAATGATAAACATTTTTACTTTGAAAAAAAATCGCAGAACGACTATTTTTTAAGTGAATTTAATGAATGTACGTAAATTGTAACTGTGATTTTTATATCTTCCTCTTAACTTGCTTAATATTATTATTTAATTAAACAAACTTGTTTTTTTTATATCATAAACTTAGTAACTAATATAAAATTCAGTAAATGTAAAATTTTCACGTTTATAAGTCACGATTATTAGAAAAGTACTAGATATGTTATTATTATATTATATTCTTATTACATTACATTATTGAGTATAGATATTGAATGTAGTAGATACGTTTTGTGAAATGAAATACAATGAAACCTCTTTTATACACCCCAAAAGAACGTGATCCTTAGAAAAAAATGTTCGGGCTGCCCCTAGACGTTCAAAATACCCCTTTCGAGTAATATCGATCAACCGAACCCGGAAAAAACATCGATTCATGACATTGCTTTTTGGTCATGTCTAAATCGGAAATGAGACGCAAAAACTTATATTTTTTATATACATAAAGAGTCTGTTGTTTTGTTGTTTTTTAATAAAATCCTAAAAACAAGGGTTTTACGGTCAATCGTAAACTTAGGGTCAACACTTTTCTTATACTGAAACGCAGCAATGTTTTTATAGCATGTTTTTTCAAATATTTGCAGGATTTTTCCAATAAAATACACTTTATTTGGGACTGAATTGTTGAATTGAGATAGCAAAATACAACATGTTTTCTTTATTTTTTATGCGTAGAATAATATTTAGGTCAAAAATAAGACTTCTTTCAGAAAACCAATATCTAGCCCTTATCTTTTTTTGTTTAATTCAACCCTAGTGGCGCATGGATGTGTCTTTAACACAAAATATGTTAAAGACACATCCATCGACTTAACTTCTCTCTTAAATAATAACTTCCTATTCCAATTCCTTTCCCCCTCCTTCATAAAAAAAGAGTAAATAAAATAAATAAAAAAAAAAAAACAAAACAATAATAATATGTACCTAATACATTATATATTTAATTTTCTGTTTTTGTTACTGTTAACGCTCATTTTGCGAAAACCTGTAATTGGAGCTTTTTTCAATATATTTATATGTTTATATGTATTTACATGTTATTGTTCGCTGTTGGTTTTAAAAAAAAAAAAAATGAGTCAAATATTCCAAAATTATTAGATATCATATAAATATTTCAATAAAACTTTGCCCTTCCTGTTGCTCGATCACAGATCACTATCGACGCGGTAATAAGCGACGTGATAACGATTTCTTACCATGGATGTTTAACGTTTTCGCGATCACAATGGAACACGCGTTAAAAGTTATCGATCGGGATTATTAAACGAGCGCATCAAGTCGCGAGCCCTTTCCCGAGATATATATACTTCGCACATATCTTCATTCAATCTTTCTCGAGTGCCGTATTGCATTTACGTAGCCGGCGTTCAGCTAGCCAAATATTGAGAAAAGCAGTCGACATAATAAACAATCCGACACGCGCGTTGATTTGACGTTTGGCCGCGATATCGCGTGCCGAGCATTGCCGACGTTGCCTCGGCAATGCTCGGCTTGGCGAACGTAGTATGAACGTATGTTCATTGTGATCGGTCAAATCGTTAGCGTTAGCACGTGGTTAGCACGTTTTTGACTACGTCGATAGTTATCTGTGATGGAGCTCCTGTTATTTTTTCGTATTCGATAATTCCCGACAAAAAGCTGAATAGTTTTAAATATTATGTTAACTGTTTTGAAGCGTAGTACTTGTTTATCTGAATTTTTATTTTGTAAATACCAAAATTTATAATGTTTACCTCCGAGGCAATCTCAAATGAATTAATAAAATATTACTTACTGTGAAAGCTAAGATGTTGTTTAACTTTAAGCGAACCTTTTTTTTGAGTACGAGCCACTTATTTTCAAATAGTTTTCTCAATTTCCTGGTGAATGTGAAATATGCAAGCATGAAAAAGTTCATAAAAAGCTGCTCATTTAGAATTTCAATCGCCTCATTTTGTGACGTTTTGTGGATAAAACTTTTAATACGGGATTTTCCTCGGATCGGGGGTATTAACTTAGACTTTACCGTAGAACTTGACTGAATGACGTCATACCATGGAGAAAAATGATAAAGAAGGTTTCATCAAATAACATTTTCTCACATTTTCTTTTAGGAAAAAAAAAGGTTAGAAATCGAGTGCTTATGGGTTGGTTTTTTTATCAAACGCAAAATGCATTGAAAATCCTTTGTTTGTAAAAAGTACCTATAAAATAAAATTACTATGTGACTAACCTACTTAGGAGACTTTAGCAAATGTGGTTGGGCTGTGTTTTTTTTTAGATGTGAGATGCATTATTATTAGCCTTGCTTATAAAGGGGTTTGGAGATAGAGGAGTCCCTTTTTACCAGTGGAAGGTTAGTGGAAACGCCGCGCGCGGTGATGTTGTATTCGTTTATTCCATTAGCAAGGAAGAGTATTGCGTGTCGGATATTGAGTGCGTGGCAGTTCAGTAGAGATGAAGCGAAGTCGGCGGCTGAAACAACGCTGGTAGCGGAGCAACGAGGAGAGCAGACGATGCGGTAACTGCGTAGATGGTATAAGATGGTTGTGTTGCACTGCTGTTCTGACCCTCGGTACGGGTATTTATAGGACAGTAGTCCTTTGTTATTAGAGTTGTGTGGTGGGAATAAACATTCGTGCGCAAAACCATACTGCCCGTGTGAATTGCAGCGTCAGCTGATGATTTTCTAGGAACTACCTACTCGTGTAGTAATATCTGACGCAGCTGAATTATATTTGCGCATTGGACGAATGGTTCCCACACTTATAATGTAATGTACAAGGCTTCAAAGGGTTGCATGACTATTTGCTTTACCTAGTGTAAAGATCGGACGAGAGAATCTGATGTGGACCAAAAGAAGCTTCTCCGCATTTGCCTTAGATGACGAGAAAACCACGGCTTCCGTTTAACTTGAAGAGTTTTCAGCATTTTGTGTCCTGCTTTTATTAATTTCCTTAACCATATTTATTATATATGATACCACCTCCTGTGATAGTGTTTTGTGACTTATCACGGATTGGATGTTCTGTAGATCTTCACCTTGATTTCTGCACCTGCATTCTTTTAATGCTGAAAATGGGACAATACATCAACAGGTGGGGGACATCTTGGGAGGTTTTATCATCACACGTACAGCTGTTGATTTCTGAGATTTTAAAACGGTCCAGGTAGGTTATGAATCCTCTATGACCTGTGAAAATTTTGAGTGAGTTCGAAGCTCATCTTCTGTCTCTTCCTGAAATAAGAACCTACCAGTCTAGCCAACACAGTAACTCGACTAAACCACGATTACATTCATTAGGCAATAAATATAAAGAGATTGCTGATATTATATCTAACACTGCAAAACTATAAGCGCTCAATGTTAAACCAATTTATAGCAGCTCGATCAAGTAATCTTAAATTGTGATTTCCTTTTTATTAACTTTTATACATATATGTATTTTGTAACTTTTCACAACTTGTTTTTGTTGTAGTTTATTTATCTTAATTCCCAAATTTATTAATTGTAATGTAACTTAATAAATGGTATTTTGATGCAATGTAAATTAATGTAATTGTCATGTAACTTAATAAATGTATTTTGATGCAATGTACGAGTAAATGCCATCAGGCGTATATGTGCTAATAAATAAATAAAAAGCATGAAATATATCATGGATAATATTAGTTGAATTGTGTTTAGAATGTGAATATAAACCTTTCTTGGATAAGCAAGCAGATTTATCATAAAATATATTTCATGTGAATATTACTTAGGACTGACGCTGAAGCGTATTACTGATCATCTTACCTTCATGTAATAATTGATCGAGATTTACTCCACGTGGCGTACCATTAGAAGCGGATAATAATTTTTGTAGTATAACTGTTCTATGCGTCCAAATTAATCAAATCAATACACGAGTACTATTTACAAGCTCCTCATTTAAGCATCATTATCATACCATATCCGCTCCCTATGTGGAGCATATGGAATCCACAAACTTTCTCCAAGCCGAGCAGACGGCAGCCAGTTCCCGTGCATTCTTCCAAGTCAGGTCCACATCCCGCAGCTCTGACGTAAACTGCTGACGGTCCGTCAACAGTGGACGTCCAGGACGCCGAGAACTTGATGCCTTGTAAAAAAGGCATTCATGGTAAAGGCTCTCGGGAGGCATACATAATAATATATGGCCTAGCCAGCCGAAACGCTTTCAGATTACAGTGGATACGAAGGGTTGTTGTGTCCGTTGCCCTCATCTCCGTGTTCGTTACAAAGCCAAACCACCGCACACCTATTTATTCTTCTAAGACACCTATTCTCAAAACTCTGAAGGCTTGTGTTTTGGGCGCTGGTAAGGTGCCATGGTTCGCAGTCGTAAAGGAGAATATATGTGATGCAGGCGTTATAAAGGCGGGATTTCGTTTTAACCGAGTTAAATCCGATCCCCAGACAACTATTTATCAATATCAAAGTGTGAACTGGATATAACAACAGTAATTATTTCCTGAAAATTCTAAAGTGTATTAATATTAATTACTTACCTTGACCTAATAGACTGAAAAAATAATAAATCTGAACAAGAGAGTAATTGAGTCTACTTTTTTGTACAAGTAATTCAGTTTCCTGAAAGTTTTTTCCTGAAAGAATCTCAATTTCCAATCAAAAGAAATTCCCATTTAGAGAAGTGGTCTGACTTTTTGCTAGGGAGGAATTTTTATTAGCTCGAAATTCAAGTTAGTCACTTATATCGGCGTTTTTCATTTCAATATCAGTCATTTCAGAGTTCCAGCACTTCAGAATGAAAAAACTCGGCATATTTGGGAGTAAACATTTTATTTGAAGAATTCGCTTTATTGATCTCATAAAAAAATTCAGTTTATTTGTTTTACGTAAATAAGGTAGGTTTTAATATCGTGTTCATAATTTTTTTATAAAACCACTCACCGACTTTTCTATGTCTACAGGTTTCGAGACGTTATCCGTCTCTTCGTCAGGACAAAAACAACAACAACCAACATGCAAATACCACTAAACACCTTCACAATACGAGGTATTTTAGATTGAACGTGTGGTGGCCCAGTGGGTAGCGTCGCGGTCTCTGAGTCTAGAGATTGACGGTTCGAATCCCCACTTCGACACGACTCGATTTCTATTTTCAAGCACAAGCTGCTTAGGCTTTATTGAAAATAGTATTTACAAATTGAAATATGTGCAAATATCATAAGATTGCATAGATTTCTTTTTATTTAAAAAAATAATAATAAAAAAAATAGTAGATTCAGCGAAGGTTTCGGATTGAAATCTCCAGATTCGAATCCCACTCCAGCACATTTGATTTCCTGCTTTCTGCGGGGCTACGATATTTGGATCCCCGTAAAGGGTCTGTAGGGTTTGTATTATGGTCTATAATATTGGAACAATTAAAGATTATGTTTTTGTTATCCTTAAAAAATATTATTATGTTCTTTTGTATTGTTTTGAGCTTTAACGGCACATTTTGTTGACTGTATTAATTTGTATTCTTGTTTTGTATGTTTTGTGTGCATTAATATAAAAAAAAAAAAAAGATAATTTCGATACTGAGGGATCGTAAGGGTGGCGGCATCATGATTTTCTTTTGACTTGATCGATGCTGTCGCCCTCTTGACTTAACCTCACTTGGAAACTTTGGCCCTGCAATTTGCTTATGCATTTGCATTTGCAAAAAGTCCAGCATTAAATAGCGTGACTGACAGAGAGAGTCCCCAAGGACTCTATAACAGTCGCGGGTGGAGGTGGGACGATCCCTCAGTGTATCCTTAAAAAATAAACAAAATTTAAAGTTGTTTAGGGCTAAGTGTAATAAATATATATGTAATAAATATTAGTGTAGATATTATATTATGGCTAAATTGAATTAATAATAATGATAGGATAAGAATAGTTAGGAGAAAAAATAATTAAGTGTAATGTAAAATATATTAGTCTATGTAAAAAATTATATATACTTAATAAATATAATAATTTTTAAAAAAAATATATAGGTCACCCTATGTCTGTCACTATTTGCAAGAAAATTTGAAATTCCAGAGAGATGTTTCATGTTTAATTCAATTCACACATATTTTTATTTATAACCGGAACACTACAACTCTTAAAATAAGTTTTTAAGGCCCAAAAAGGGTAGTAACTTTGAAACTCTTTTAAACTTTGAAAAAGTTCTTACTTTATTTCTCTTAGAATAAGAATAAGACTTTTTCGTAATAAACATAATATTATTACATGCCAAAAGGACAGTTGAGTGACAAAATTCAACACAGTGAGTTGTTTATTATAATCATTATTCCAAATCCGCTCCTTATGTGGAGCAATTGGATTCCAAAAACCACCAACCTTTGCCGCCAGTTTTCGTGAACCCTTCCAAGCCATGTCCTGCAGCTCTGACGAAGACTACCAGCGTCTTCGGCATTTTGAACGCGCGCTGTTGGCAATGAAAGCCCCACCCTTTTTCCTAGACTGTCTAAAAACTATCGAGTCTTTCCTAAGTCAAGCACCAAATTGTACCGATTTTCCAACAAGCTAGACCGCGTTTTTTAAGATTGTCTATGTGATTTAAAATACGGATCTGTTCGTCACAATATTATTAGATAAAGTATGTTTGTTTGTTTGTTTGTTTGTACATTTTTATTAAGCTATAATTTTTTTTTACATCCAATATAAAACATATATTTTTTTCATCTAAATATTTATAACTATGCTTTTTATGTTTTAATAGGTATTACTGATTTCAAATATTTTAATTTCGTTTTATACACCGTGTCCACGATGAGACCGCGAAACTCCGGAGGGTGATTGTTCATGGTATTCTGAGAAAAAAATCCTTATAAAGTTTTTTGATCCGGGCATTTCCAATAATTAATTTTAAAAAAGTATTCATAAAAAGCGACGAGTGTAATACTGGCTTCTGTTTGAAGTGCTAGCGGCGGCGGGGTGGCGGTGGGCGGGGAGGAGTGGGGGTCTGCTCTGGTACGCCTTGTACGGACATTCAAAATTCGAATTTCATATCTGAATCTTTAGTTTAAGTTTCAAAAATATGTGATTTCTTCGCGCTTATTGCCTTTATTGGTGCAGGTCACGTGGTGTGAGCCAGTTCAAAAATTGACGGTATTACACGCGTGAATGTTTATTCAGATTTTAGTAATTTTTTTAAGAAATTAGAATTGAGTTTTTTGAAAAACTTTATTAAGATTTTTTTCTCAGAATATCATGAATAATCACCCTCTGGAGTTTCGCGGTCTCATCGTGGGACACGGTGTATAGTGTAAGAACATCTCTTACGAATATTCCAGCAAGCGGTTCTAATCTTGTTACCATTCCAAATAAAAACCGAATGATTCCTGTTGGAATAAGGTAACAGCAATACGCTATTTATTGTGGTATCCAAAATTAATAGCACAGAAACTTTGCTGTATTACATTAGTATTTTACTAAGGTTCCTTCTGAATTCATTTATCCGTTTATTTCTTTGACAGTCTCAGGTAGTAGTTCATTATACCTTTTGAATCCTTTGTACATTATGCTGTTCTGAGTACATGTCTTAGATCTATTGATTGTCTTTAAATTATTCTTAATTCTGGTGTTAAACTCATGGGTGTTGCGGTTAAACTAAACCTTTGTCATAATGTATTATGTTTGTAAGGATTATAATATTATATATAATATTTCATACTAATTAACTTTAGGATACCAACTAGGTTTACGCGTCATAATGCACTGTTTGCCACGGAAAACATGAGAACCAACTACCTGATGCATTCGCCCATCAATCGCATCCACAGACTTGGGAAATGAGTATGCTGATGTGCGCGATGTGTTTGGTGTTGGTTCCGTGTTTTCTTACAAGGTTTTTTTTTTAAAAATATTTTTTAAACAACTACAAAACATAATATGCTACTCACAAGTCGATAATGTTATAACTAACTATCTTTTTTGTTTTTACTTTACATTATATTTTATTATTTGCTAAATAACATTATTTTTGTTTATGTTTTGCATTATACTTTATTATTTACTAAAAAACTTTACTTTTTTTTATATTTTGTATTATATTCGATTATTTACTAAATAACTCTAAAAAAATTTGTAAATTAAAAAAGAAAGGAGAAGACAAAAAAATATATATATATGTAAAAAAAGAACAAACGCTGACCTTGTTTTTTTTTAATGCGGTAACACTACGCTCTGACATGTCATGTGTCAAAACGGAAGAGTGAGGTTATAGATAAGATAGTGAAGAAATAAACTTTTAATGTTGTTTCTTTGTTTACAGGTAATATATAAACTGTTAAATTAAAATAAAAACTTTGGTAAGGTAAAAGGTACCAGACAAGGAGAATTTGGATCATGCTGACTGAAGAACTGAATAAAATATATATGGATGAGGATGGCAATGTACAATTTGCAGATAAATACCTAGAGGAACTGGATCAGGATCAAAATGTCACTAGTGCACCTACGGCAGCTGCCAAGAAAGGGACGGATACTTTGGAAAAGTTGTTAC
>JAGVSP010003853.1:0-36610 GCA_022494985.1 Micrasema minimum
GAAATGTAAGTCGGTCAAATGTCGGCGCATAAATTTCAAGGAAGCATCTAATACGGCCCAGTCACTGGGCGTGCAATGATTACCGAACTATGCCCAGAATATAATATCTAAATAGATATCACAGTACGTACCTGGTACGTGTATCTATCTAGTACCTATAGAGGTATGTAGGTAGGTACCTAAAGCAAATAAGTTATCAATAAATATGTGAGAACATCCCTATAGGGTTACCAGGAAATTTATAACTCCCGAGTGTATAATAATCATCATCATCATCATCACTATATCCGCTCCCTAAGTGGAGCATATATTGATTTCACAAACTGCCTAAAAGCCAAGCGATCGGCCCCAGTTCCCGCGCATCCTCCCAGGTCATGTCCACGTCCCGCAGTTCAGACGCAAACTGCCGACGCATTGTCGACAGCGCACCTCCAGGACGCCGAGAACCTGATGCCTTGTACAATAGGCAAGCATGGTTGAGGCTCTCGCTTGAAGAAAAAAAATGTACCTACACTAACTAACTAACCATCACGCCATTTTTCCGAAGGGATAGGCAGAGAGAATAGAACGCCACACCACTCTGTCCTAGCACAATCCCCCTTTTTTAATTTTAAAAGAAAATTTTTTGTTTACATAGATATACATTAAAAACACATATAATGTACAATTAAAAAAATATATAAACAAAAATCCCACCAAGGCGTAGCCTGTTTGTGGGATTTGCTTCCTCTAGTTTCATACACATCCTCATGCACGCATGTCGATTATTCCGACTTTTCACAGGACCACATTCAAGTATTTGTTGTATCATACCATGTCTTTCGCGGCCTTCCTTGACTTCTACATCCAGGCACACTCGCATCATAGATCCTTTTAGCCGTTCTTTCATCGTTCATTCGCTCCACATGACCAAACCATCATTAAAGACGTTTTTAATTTCGTCGATAAAGCTTACCCCAGCCTTGCACTCTGCTCTAATTTCGGCATTAGTTCACTTATCACACATTCGCCTGAGAGATCGCATTTCAACAGCATTCAATCCACTTTCATCCTTTTTCCCAAGTGCACGCTTTCATGAAATATCATAAAATATGTTTCTTATAATGCAAAAATGAAGAACAAATGAATTGATTGTTAAAAGTAAAAATTATCTTCAAGAAAATAAAAACTTCTTTCAGCTATGGTCCTAAAAATCTGGTTTTATAGTGATTCAAGCACCCCTTGATCAACCCTTTGGCTTAGTGGTTGCGGCGCACACTTGTTGTTTATTCAGAGGGTTCTGGGGTCGGTTTCCAGTTCCACAGTGCTGTTATTGTTGTGGAATGGAACTCCATTGTATTAGCCATTCTTATATTGATTCTGTCAACAAAACAGATTGGCCATTCCATTCACGATAATAAAATAATATATTATTGTTATCCTTACTCTGATATTCCTTTTCTTTGTATTTATTACCTACATATTTTTTACTCCAAATAATGATACTAATTTATACTTTGACAAATAGAATTAATGAAGATGAAAAGTTAACTTACGTCATTTAAATTTTTAAATATAATTATAATAAAATAAATAAATAATAGAATATTGTTTTAATTACTCGTTTTATTATTTTGTAGATTTGTTAAAGGGACGATACTGGTACCTACCGATAGACCCTTGAAAACTATAATAGATAACTAACTAACTAACTAACCATCACGCCGTTTCCCCGAAGGGGTAGGCAGAGAGGATTGAACGCCACACCACTCTGTCCTGGCATACTTCTCATATCAAAAGAGGCTAAATTGGCAGTGCATAATGGAGTTCTGGTACCAACCCTTATGTATGGAAGCGAAGCATGGAGTTGGAAAAATAAGGATGAAAGTAGATTGAATGCAGTTGAAATGCGATCTCTGTGTGGTAAGACTATGTATGATGGGTGCGCTAATGTTGAAATTAGAGCAGAATGCAAGGCTGAGATAAGCATTATCGACAAAATTAAGAAAGGTCTTTTACGTTGGTTCGGTCATGAAGAGCGAATGGATGATGAAAAAAACGGCTGGAAAATATATGATGCGACTGTGCCTGGATGTAGAAGTCGAGGAAGGCCGAGAAAGACATGGCTTGATCAAGTAAAACATGCGCTTGAAAGTGGGCATGTCAGAAGTCGGAATAATCGACGTGCGTGCTTGAAAAGATGTATGAATGTGGAGGAAGCAAGAGAAAGTATAATAGATTATTTATTTATTTTTAAAATTTTCTTCTCATAAAAGCTTTTTATATTACCGCAGATTAAGTAAAATTGCATGCTAATCAAAATTCTTATTAAAATGCGGTTTTTGCTTTTGTTTTCTATGGGTAGAATCAATTTGACTAAATAAATTATATTAATTTGATTTTAACTTCTTAAGCCCGCTATATACGGGACAGTTTTCTGCGCAGTTTTCTATGCAGTCTGAAAACGGTCCCGTATACAACGAAAACTGTTTAAAAAACTGCGTGCTTATGTCAGATTTAAGCTGACATGACAGTTAATGTTTTTTATGTAAACGTTTAAGTAGACATTGGTTTATTGTATGCTTTTTAAATACGTAAAAAACCAATAACATATTTACATTATTAGCTAAATATACAATTTCCTGAGAGCAAACATACGATAATAACTTACAATCGCATTTCAAAAATACACATATTTAGCGTGTCTTTTGACAGAAGTTTGACAGACTGCACAGTTTTTCTGAACAAGAAACTGTGTGGTTTTCTGAACGAGAAACTGTCCCGTATACAGCGGGCATTACTCAATTTTGCAAACACTATGGGACAGATCAAAAAAATTTATTCCACAAAATCGACTACAAATATGATGTAGATTCACTGGTTTGCCGCTTCTACATCGATTTTTGTTACACGGTGTATAATATGCAAATATATAATAAAAATTACATTACCTCACTATCATCACATCTGGCTTTTATCAATAATAATCGTCACAGCCCACAATGCCATAAGTGTCATTACCGGGGCTCCATTGTTGGCCAGAAGTGGCAGATGAGCCAAATTGTTTACTCAGCATCCGCGGACTGGTCCCTAAACCGGTACATCCATCTGTGGACCACTGGTCAACACTTCACGTGACGTCACTGTGACGTCACACGAGGGGTGCAGGTGAACCAACATGGGAAAGCGAAACCCACCAATAATGTGGGTAATTATTACCCCCTTCGTTTATTCAAACGCGAATTTAAAGGCTAACAAACATGGACGTTTTAAATATTATAGATATCCCAACAGAGACAGAGAAACTCTGGAAATGAATGTGTATTATCTAGGCGTTTACAGGGCTTATGACCTAACATTGGTTGGGTTAACTGGTCACTTGACGAATTACAACATTCCGCTCATCATCTGATAACCATATATTATAATAAATTTCGGAACATCTATTAGTATAAAATATCACAACATTTTGAATGAATACAAATACTTGTAGACAAATTACTGGATTATACCCATGCTGGGCTGATATCAGATATTATTAATATCTCAACAGAGACAGAGAAGCTCTGTAAACGAATGTGGGTTATCTAGGCGTTTACAGGGCTTATGACCTGTCATTGGCTGGGTTAAGTGGCCACTTGACGTAATTACAACATTCCCCATTCCGCCTGTCATCTGACAACCATGTATGACAAATTTTTGAAACTTGTATATATATCTTAGATGTAAAGAACAATCCGCTTGCGAGTTGTTATTTCGACAGATTTCGAATATTATTAATATTCTTTCTCTATATTGACATCTATTGAGAATATTGTTAAAGTATTTTTTTACATTGGTTTCCAGAGCTTCTCTGTCTCTGTTGAGATATCAATAATAAATTATCACAGGTAATTTCACAATTATGGTTCAGAAAATTGCAATCAACTTTTGGTGTAGGTAGGTTCTGAATTGAATTATGTAGGTACTTACTAGAAAACGCCTTAAGATGTCTCTTCAATTTTATTTGATTTTAACCATAAAATTTTTAACAACTTATCCATACTAGTTGTATATCAACGTGTTAAAATTTTTTTTTTAAACAAATTCTGTTTCTACTTATTGAAATTTCATTGTGTATCTATTGTACACAGTGATATTACTACTACTTTCCTTTACCGCACCTAATGGTGCATAGGGCACTGCATTGAAACACCAAGTGCAGTGTATCTTTAAAAAAAATATTACACGAAGGTAAGATGATCAGTCTTACGCTTTACTGCCAGTCCTTGGACTGGTAACGGAGCGTACGACGTATAAATGAAATAAGCCCATCCTTGTACACTTATCCACGTCCCGCAGCTCTGACGCAAACTGCCGACGAATTGTCAACTTGGGAGGATGCACGGGAGCTGGCGGCCGATCGCTTGGCCTGGAGGCAATTTGTATGATGAAGATGATGTGCACTTATGCTATGAAATTGTATAACTAACTAACTAACCATCACGCCATTTCCCCGAAGGGGTAGGCAGAGAGGATAGAACGCCACACCACTCTGTCCTGGCATACTTCTCTTGCTTTCCTCCACATTCATACATCTCCTCATGCACGCACGTCGATTATTCCGACTTCTTACATGCCCACTTTCAAGCACTTGTTTTACCTGATCATGCCATGTCTTTCTCGGCCTTCCTCGACTTCTACATCCAGGCACAGTCGCATCATATATTTTTTTAGCCGTTCTTTCATCATCCATTCGCTCTACATGACCGAACCAACGTAAAAGACCTTTCTTAATTTTGTCGATAATGCTTATCTCAGCCTTGCATTCTGCTCTAATTTCAACATTAGTGCACCTATCATACATAGTTTTACCACACATTCGCCTGAGAGATCGCATTTCAACTGCATTCAATTTACTTTCATCCTTATTTTTCCAACTCCATGCTTCGCTTCCATACATAAGGGTTGGTACCAGAACTCCATTGTGCACTGCCAATTTAGCCTCTTTTAATACATGAAAATTTAAACAAAATTAATAAAAGTAATTTTGTACCCACCTTGTGTTTCTCGACTGGTCCAGGGTCGGCCGTGCGCCGGGCCGCTTGTGCTGTGGCCCGTGAGATGTTTGTATGCGCGATGGGCGCGCACCGCCGCTGATCGTAGATCCCGCAGCCCATGATAGGGGATAGGAGCCAACTGGCGCCAGGGTTAGCAGCCACGTCATCGTGACTTGCAGCCTCATGAAACCTGCCAGGTACGAACTTAGTACAAATATTATACATAATAGGCACATCTCGCCTTCCTTCGTACTGAGAAACGCTTGCAACGAGGCTGTCGTCATTTACGAGTATGTACGTCGTATGTCTCGTCGTATGTCGTACGTCGTACGTCGTATGTCGTATGTCGTATGTCTTTATATATATATTTGTAGATACGTTATTATCAAGCATAAATGTGTCTTCGAAATTTTAGAAAACTTCAATGCAATAGAAAAAACCGCTAAATTAATAAACACAATTTGTTTTTCCTACTTTTTTCATAAATCTTAGTTTATACGATATGTTTGCGTCAGAGCTGCGGGACGTGGACTTGACCTGGGAGGATGCGCTTGGCCTGGAGGCCGTTTGTGGATTCCATATGCTCCACATAGGGAGCGGATATGGTATGACGATGATGTTGATTATGCAAATGGAAGCTGGAAGACAAGAAATTATCTTCCCGCAAAGTTATATACGTTTACACATAATCCATTTTATAATCTATGTTAGTTAACTTTTTGAAATATTGTTTTAATTATGATTGTATTCAAATCTGTAAACTGTAGGTGGCTAGAATAGACTCTAAACCGTCCGTGCGCTCAGTAGCTGCAAGACGTGTTGTGATTTCTAACACCTTTATCGTACTGCGCTCCGGAACTTAATAAATAATTTGAATAAATAACTAACTAACTAACTAACCATCACGCCATTTCCCCGTAGGGGTAGGCAGAAAGGATAGAACGCCATACCACTCTGTCCTGACATACTTCCTTTGCTTCCTCTACATTCATACATCTTCTCATGCACATACGCCGATTATTCCGACTTTTCACATGCACACTTTCAAGTACTTGTCGTACTTGGTCATGCCATGTCTTTCTCGGCCTTCCTCGGCTTCAACATCCAGGCGCACTTGCATTTAAACTTCTTTTAGCCGTTCTTTCATCACTCATTCGCTCCACATAACCAAACCATCAAAATCCCAAAAAACATTGTGCCTGTAAATATAAAGAATCGAGCAAAAGACGACAACCAAGTTATGTTTGATTACATAAACGTATTACCTGTCGACAAACTGTGTCAGTACAAAATAATGACAGATCATTTCCTCGACTGCAGCTATAAACAAAGGGTAACACACCAAATTGTTACTCGGCAAGTTTCGGCGCAACAACTCAGTGTACCCAGACAGAAAAATTACTATGGAGACAAAACAATGGAGAGTGTTATCCCGAGATTATTTAACTTATTAACTTATGAAAATCGCGAAGAAAAAAATCTTAACAAATTCAAAAAAATAATAAAAAACGTATTAAAAAACAGATAGTGATACCATCAGTGAAGTGTACATTAAACAAATATCTCTCAACAATTAATGTGTAACCACCTTTAAAAATCATTGTATACTATACTATAAGAAAAAAAAAAAAAAACAAAAAACAAAACAAAAAAAAGTAATGTAACCCGCAGACAAGCCCCGGCTTTGCAATAATACAATATTATGTATGCTAAAATATCTTGTATAATTATGAATAAAATAAATAAAAATAAAAAAAGCCCTTTCTTAAATTTGTCGAAAATGCTTATCTCAGCCTTGCACTCTGCTCTAATTTCGACATTTGTACAACTATCGTACATAGTCTTGCCACACATAGATCGCATTTTAACAGTATTCTGTATACTTTCATCCTTCCTTTTCCAACACCACGCTTCACTACCATACATAAGGGTTGGTACCAGAACTCCATTGCAAGTCAGATAAACTGAAATTGTTACTAATGTAACATAACCATAATTTGTAGAGTGCAACACCTCAATGCAAACATTTTCAGTTTGCCTGGAACTCCCATCACCTTTCTAATAAAAACACGAAACTTTACAACATATCCACCACCATATTACATTTAAATCTCTCCTGAAGATTACATAAGCAAGATAATTGGGTTCTTCCCGATTTTAAATTTTTTATTTCAAAAAATTGATTGAAAAATTACAATATCAAGGGAATTTTTTTTAATTTTTACGATGTCATATGAATTTTTTAGCGCGGTTTGAAATAGCTCTTTTTCAAATCGCTCGCAAAATCCTCCATTTGGCGCGCATGCGGTGTGACGTCACAGCAATATAGGCACTCAATACGGAATGAATTTCACGCCTTTCACGGTAGACGGGTATGACGTCATTAACTTAAAAATTATTCGTATCTAGTTGTATGTAATATCCGATAATATTTTGTTCAAGTATGTTTCTTTCTAAGGACCCAATAACTTGAGTAGTAGTGTTAGTAAGTTTCCAATGAATATACTATTGATAAAATTTAGTTGATTCAGGAAAATTGTATTTTAATAACCTATTGCAATAGCATATTTAAAATAACATAAACTTATTCAAATTCCAAATTGTAAATCATAAATTTAAATTTTCAGGCAAATACAGTAATTACATATCTTTTCAATAATTATAATATTGTACATATCTTCTCTGAGACAGGTGCGCAAAACGCCACCTAGTTGAGAAGATATCAATAAACAAATTAAACTCACCATCTGTAATGAATAAGATATGTAATGTTAGGGACCATAATAAACAAATAAACAAATTTTCGTGTTTTTAAAACATAAATTTATTAATGAAAACAAATTTTTTTATCATTGTGTTTTATATCGTTGGAATTGTAAAAATATACTTAAAATATTTATAACGTTTCCAAGGATATTCATGCTATCGGGAAGAACCCTATTATGTTGATACATGCGCAATTTTAATTGACTTTTAACTAAACGGAAATTAATACAATCTAGAGACGCCACTGCTCTACTAGTAGTTATGACAACCGGCCAAAAAGTTTGCTGTAAGTACCCAGTACGTACCTACGTACGTACATACCTATTCGATTTTCAGAACAAGTTATTTAGTGAAGCTACTCAAACAATAATCGGTTAAATGGTATTCGATATTATTTACGATCAATATTAATAACTTTGTTTCCGGATAATCTATCTACATACGAGGTTTCACGAAAAATTACAGTGAAATTTACTTTTGATATAGTGAAGGCCCATAACCTAGAAAAAGAGAGGCCTCTGAAGAAAAAGAAGAAGCTCAAGGAAGCTTATAAACCAAAAAAATTTATGAATGCAAAAAGAATATTTTGGTTGTCTGTAAAGTCGGTTTACGGACGATAATTTTACCTGATAACGTCATAAGAAAACATTGATGAAAAAATAGCCTACTTTTATGAATTGAATTGAATTATCATTATTTTGTACAATACAAATCAGGGGGTAATTGAAAATTTCAATTTTTTCCATAAATTATCTTTTTTTTGTTTTTTCTTCTTGTTTGCTGCTGCTGTCTCCCTTCTACTCGGATGCATCGGCCGATGGAGAGGAAGAGAGATAGATGCGTCACAAACCGAACGCTTAGGCCGATCGTGCCTCTCTATCGCTTGTTCCCCGCTCTCGCTTGCACACTCGGCTCAGGCGGAACGTGACAATGAGTCATGCTTTTTCGTGTGTGCAGCCGGCGTTCATCGATTTATTAGACGTTATCACGTCAATAAAGCAAATAATCATAAAACCAGCAATGCACTTCGTCCGTTAATCGGATAATTAGTAAACGAGATACAATTGATGATGTAACTGATTCAATCTTTACAAAAACCAAACTTTAAATTATTGTATCACCATCATACCATATCCGCTCCCTATGTGGAGCATATGGAATCCACAAACTGCCTCCCGGCCAAGCGATCAGCCGCCAGCTCCCGTGCATCCTCCCAAGTCAAGTCCACGTCCCGCAGCTCTGACGCAAACTGCCGCAATTCACATAGGTACCTATAATTTTTTACTCTGTGAAATATCTCACAGGGCAAGTCCTATGCTAAGGTATTCATTTACAATAAGTACTTAAGTTCTTTATTCGTTGGTAAGTAGTAAATATTTATATCGAAAATAGGTATTACGTTTTATTTGGATTTCTTGTTTGAAAATCTTGCATGTTTATTTTTAATTATTTTTATGTACCTGGGATGAATAATTATTTGATCCGTTTTAGAAAATAATAATTCATTCATTCATTCATTATACCATTCCCTATGTGGAGCATATGGAATCCAAAAACTGCCTCCAGGCCAAGCGATCGGCCGCCAGCTCCCGCGCATCCTCCCAAGTCAAGTCCTCGTCCCGCAGCTCTGACGCAAACTGCCGACGAATTGTCAACAGTGGACGACCGGGACGCTGAGAACCTGATGCCTTGTAAAATAGGCAAGCATGGTGGCGGCTCTCGGGAGGCATACGTAGTATATGGCCTAGCCAGCCGAAACGCCTTCGCCGGATGACAGTAGATACCAAGGGTTGCTGTGTCCGTTGCCTCACCTCTGTGTTTCTTACAAAGTCAAACCACCGCACACCTAAAATTCTTCTAAGACATTTATTCTCAAAACTTAGTATTCTGCTGTCTTGGGCCCTAGTTAGGTGCCACGATTCGCAGCCATAGAGATGAACAGGTGTGATGCAGGAGTTATAAAGGCGGCATTTTGTTTAAACCGTAAATATCCGATCTCCAGACAGCTTTCATACTGTTCCCCACTGGCGCCCGCTACTCCAAGCCGCACTCCCAGTTCTTTCTGAACTCTGCCGTTTTCTGTCAATTATTAATAGCTTACGGTTATGCGCATCTCTAATTCATTGTTTTGTGAGCACGTTTGAAAATTTAAAAAATGTTGCCAGTGCTTTTTGGCGCCCAAACAAAAATATCCCAATTTGCAAATCCATGCAGAACTTTGCAGACGTGACGTTACATAACTCGGAAAAATTTCCCATTCAACACGAATGCTCTGTGCTATCTAGATCTACGTCGTCTTTCTTTGTGTCTGATCGTATTTTGTCCACAGTTTAGTGGTTTATGAACTGTATAGATTTTTTTTCAATGTCTGTCAAAAGACACACATACTCGTATGTGTATTTTAAAAGCGCGATCGTACGTTATTATCGTATGTTTGCACTCAGGAAATGAGGGAATCCACTGTTTTCTAAAGTAATTTTTTCTATATAAACTTACTATTTAACTAAACAAAAAAAAATATATTTAATATTTTTTTATAAGTTATTTGATGAAGAACATTTCAAATACCGCGCTAAATACCATTTTTTCAGGAGTGACGTCATAAAACGGGTTGTTTAAGGCCATGGTATTTCTCCAGCCAGTAACAAAACTGTCAAAAATCTATGCAAACTGACGCAGGAAGCACAGATAAAATATACCGTCGACTCAACTGTCATATACTGTTAACAGCTGTTCTAGGGAGACTGAATGGCGGCCATCTTTTTTGCAATAGAAGCTTGTATGTAGATTGTATTCCATATTAAAATGCCATGGAACGCGGCTACGGGGGTTTAAAAACGGAAACCGGAAACACAACACTTAGATACAAGGAGTGACGTCATTGTTTAAGATTTTGAAATGAATGCTATTTTCAACATTTTTTATTAATTTTTGCGTGCGTTTTTGGGATATTTCATCCCACTTCAAATTTTTTAAATATTCGCGTCTACACGAAAGCATTTTTAAATTTCAATTCCGGGTAGTAGTGGATTCCCTCATTGTTAATACCTTTATCTCGCATGTTTAGACTGTACAATGACATAGAAAAACATTTAAATATTGATGTTTTTGATGATAGATGTGGTGAATTTAAAAGGAACTTGAAATATTTTTATAGCCTCTGATTGAACTTAAAGCTACATTTTGAGTGTGTCCAAATACTTGTAGACAAAAACTGGATTTCACCCATTACGGGCTAATAATTGCAATTTGACATCTCAACAGATACCAGTTTTTGTCTACAAGTATTTGGACACACTCAAAATGTTGTTTATAAAAATTAGCTGGTAAAAGTTATAAGCATAACAAATTGAAGATTCAACTTCAGGCGTTTCCTAGTAGGTGATATAATTCGGTAAGAATCTCACTTGCAATCATAAAGGTTTCTGCTAAAATGGATGACGACAGAGAATGTTCACATGTGAAGCGTCGCGCCATTTTATTGTATATTGGCAGATATGGATATCAAATACTAGGTGAAATGGGGAATGTTGTAATACATCAAGTTGCCACTTAACCTAGCCAATGACAGGTCATATTTCCTTCAAATTTCTCGTCTCTGTTGAGATGTCAAATTGAACTTAAAGCTTTTTCTAAACCTATAAATTGTATATTATAATGCTGTGTAATTCTGTAATTGATGTGCAATAAAACCATGTATGTGATTATTATGATAATAATATATGTAAAATGATATAAATTGTCACATTGTATAGTTACCTGTAATTAAATTTATTTATTTATTTAATTAGTGTGTACACATTAAGGTTACATATTTATGGTCCTGGACTGCCAAATAAGCTAAGAGCTGGGTATTGGCAGTCCTAAATTGTTATAAATATCAAAACATTACATACCACTACGATATTGGAATTATTATGAATATTAAAACACTACATACTAATAAACTACTGAATTAATAAATAAATATGGCTAATAATGTGATGTGTTTTTTGTTTTTTACGCTTCTAAAAGCATTCAATAACGTTTACATACTACTATTAGGTACTACTTTCCCTTATCCGCACCCAATGGTGCGTAGGGCACTGCATTGGTGCACCGCTGAAGAACTTATGATATATAGTAAAATATCTCGATTTTGGGTCTGCTTTTAAATAACTGTGCCAGAAAGCAGGAAACAAGTTGTGCCGAAGTGAAATTCGAAACCAAAACCTCAATTGAAATCTTAACAGAGGTGAGACGTTTGTTTTCAAACTGACCAGGAGCCCAGCACTACCCCCACCTCCCAGGGGAGGAGCCACTACCAGCCCCCAGCCTGAATAGGGGGAGGAAATCTGAATACTGAATAGCACCCCGGGTTCATTACATATTCATATCTCGAACCACCCCCAGCCCCCAGCCCCCAGCCCCCACACCCACCCCTAGCACTGAGCCTCGCCAAGTGCGGACTCCATCGAGCGACTAATGCAACACCTGGATTCTTTGCGTTTTATTTATGAATACGAAGGGGAATCTGTGGAATTATTTTTAATGAAAATAAAATGAATACGACCCTATTTAATTAGCGGAATTATGTATTATTAGAGATTTTTCGTACCATTTAAGAGCATTGAGCGCCCTTGGGGTAGGTAGGTTTATACGAAAACGGTGCTATATAAATTGACTAACTAAATAACCATCACGTCATTTGCCCATAGGGATAGGCAGAGAGGATAGAACGCCACACCACTCTGTCCTGGCATACTTCTCTAGCTTCCTCCACATTCATACATCTTCTCATGCACGCACGTCGATTATTCCGACTTCTTACATGCCCACTTGTTTTACTTGATCATGCCATGTCTTTCTCAGCCTTTTTCGACTTCTACATCCAGACACAGTCGCATCATATATTTTTTAGCCGTTCTTTCATCATCCATTCGCTCTTCATGACCGAACCAACGTAAATGACCTTTCTTAATTTTGTCGATAATGCTTATCTCAGCCTTGCATTCTGCTCTAATTTCAACATTAGTGCACCTATCATACATAGTTTTACCACACATTCGCTATACAAATTATCCATAATAATAATACTCCACTACATGACTCACGGCCGCTTCCCCATACAAACGTATTCCTCGATTTTCTCCTTAAATTTAACAACAGACTAGATGCGTGTTTGTATTGTTATATTTTTTTAATAAATTATTTATCTCCAATAACAAATAAAATATCAAAAAATGAGTTTCTTGTGCAGTTTGGAAACTGTCCCATATAAAACGAAAACTGAATGGAATATTGAATGGCCGACCAGACGCCGACGTTTGGCTGACATGACAGTTAATGTTTTTTTAACGTTTCAGTAGATATTGGTTTATCGTATACTTTAAAAAAAGTAAAAAACAAATTAGGGGAAACCCGTCCTAAACCGGGTACTTAAGGAAGAACCGTTGTAGAGCTCACATTAATAAGTACAGAAAATTTATTTATATTTGATTTATATTTTTTATTGACATTACTTGGTGGAATTCCATGATTAAATTTTTAATATATAACTAATTAAAGTTAAATAAAAAATACTTGCTACTCTTCCACTTTTTTTTATTTTGTTACCAGTTGGCGCTTTCACCCTGTAACGGGCATCTTCAGACTGAAGTATTTTTTATTTAACTTTAATTAGTTATATATTAAAAATTTATTTGTATTTGATTTATTAGAATGGTATCTTAGGTATTAAAAAAGTTTTAAAAATATATTCTACGATAGTAAAATAACACATGAAAATGAAACTGCCGAACGCTATGAATTTACGGTTTTACCCCAGTACCTAGGTGACATCGGTGCTATACCCGATTTTACCCAGGTCTAACATTTATGGCTTCTAAATTTACGATAGATAAACTTGTTAAAGTCATCATGCTGCTAAAATTTTATATTTTTAAAAACTTATTGTATATTAGTTCCCTAATAAAATTCTGAAATACGTGTCCAAAATCGGGAAACCGGTTTTACCCCAAACGGTTTTACTACGTGGCATTAAGTCAGAAAAATAATAACCTAAAAAAGACTATATTGAGTAAAGTCACTTCATGCGTCTGACAATTTTCAAGCATAGAATATAACTACGATAAACAAATATAAACTTTGGCACTTATCTTATGTTGTCAAATCCGCTGGTAATTAAAATATGGCGAAAATTAGATCAAAACACACCCAAAACCATTGATATATAATACATTTAGATCTGCCTTGCACAGTAAATAATTTGGAAAAAGTAATGACACGGAGATTCTGCACCTTAATACTCTTACACGGGTCGACTTATCAGAGCCCTTCGACTGCCGGCAATCATCCGCTCACACACCGCAAAAGGTATGGGCTAAATATAGGGTTAAAGTAACAGTATACAATACTAACCCGTTCCTTACGAGGAGCGTTCATGAATTTTACCATGCATCTAAAATGACTTTTTTTTTTCTTGTGGACAGGCTGTTTGCTATTATTTAAGAAGAAAACTTTCTTTGAATAATAATTATTTTAGGCTATGTAAACAAATATAAATATACACTTACATGTGGAAAGTAAACAATCTTTTTTTCTTAATTTTATCCGTACGGTTTTTACACGGTTTTAACTACACAGGAAGGCATTTCGGAATGTTTTCTGAACGTCCGACTCTGCCGGCGGTTAAAGAAATACTGAATAGTCGTCTGGCGTAGTTGGAGGTTTTGGCGTAGTTGAAGTGTTTTAATTTTTTGGGTTCAGTTCAAATCTAAGTAAATCAATGCCCAAAACTAAAGAAAACTATGCTGATCTACAGAACTTATGCACGCCACGTCAAGTATTTGTTGACAAACTAAATGCAAATGGCGCTGACGATAACGCGCTGTGGTAATAGGATTCAACTTAATTTACAGCAAGTAGCTATGGTATCCAGTTTTACCCAGGTACCCGGTTTTGAACGGGCTTCCCCTACATATTTTTAGCATTATTAGCTGTATATGAAATTCCATGTGCGCAAACATACGATAATAACTTACGATTGCGCTTAAAATATATAAGTACATATTAAGCGTGTCTTTTGACAGACTGTACAGTTTTCTGTACAGTCTACTGTACGCTTAAGTATACTGTGATACCTACCCACTTGAAATGTCTCTCTATTTCTATCTACTATATTCTATATTCCTACTACCTACATACATTGGGGTAGATTATTATCTCGGAACAAATCCACAGTAAGGTGTATAACATAATATATTCTGCTGTCAGGTATCGATTGTGTGGGTGTCAGGGTCGGTTAGGTGAGCGGCGGGTGGGGTACGGGGTGGCCGGTGGGGCGGCAAGGGGAGGAGGGCGGGGGTAGGTTTGACACGTAGTCAAGTATACTCACGACGAACATTGAAAATAAAGGCTTCACACGTGAATACAGAGTGTTTAAAAGTCGATACTGCGGTTTTTTTTAATTTAAAATATTCGGTAGGTACCCTCTACACACCTGGCTGCGAATCGTGGCACCTAACCAGGGCCCAAGATAGCAGACTTCTGAGTTTTGAGAGTAGGTGTCTTAAAAGAATTTTAAGTGTGCGGTGGTTTGACTTTGTAAGGAACACAGAGGTGAGGCAACGGGCACAGTAACCCTTGGTATTTACTGTCATCCGGCGAAGGCGTTTCGGCTGGCTGGGCCATATACTACCCTGCTGCCACCATGCTTTCCTATTTTACAAGGCATCAGGTTCTCGGCGTCCTGGTCGTCCACTGTTGACAATTCGTAGGCAGTTTGCGTCAGAACTGCGGGACGTGGACTTGACTTGGGAGGATGCACGGGAGCTGGCGGCCGATCCCTTGGCCTGGAGGCTGTTTGTGGATTCCATATACTCCACATAGGGAGCGGATATGGTATGATGATGATATTTAGTAAAATAATAAACCACCCTGTTATCGGGATATTCTGTTTTTGCAGGGGTGAAAATCTGGATACAGAAGTCAACCATATTAGGGAGGAAACGTTACTAACGTTCCCAGTAACAAAGTGGATACATATAGAGATATAAGCATTGTATTATACCTATAAAGGTGGCCACGTACTACCATTATTTAGTTCTAGAAATACATTTACCTACATATAATATAGTACATTTACAAGGCTAAGATAAACATGAATCCATCTCGTACCGACCTGTATCTACATGTAGATATATAGGCGATACCTGCCCATATATTACATTCAAAATGCTCGGTGTCAAATGTAGAAAACAGCAAATAACTACCATCACTACTTTCCCTTATCAGCGCCCAGTGGTGCATAGGGCACTGAATCGGTACACCAAGTGCAGTCTATCCTGACCATTTTATTACATGAATGTAAGATGAAGACTGATTATTTAGCCTTTTTGTTCTGTCCCCTCCCCTCTTTTCCCTAATCCCCCCTTCATTGAGACCCTGACCGCGGATGCACGGGTGGATGTCTGGGATGGGGGGCCTGGCGAGGCGGGATACCGGTCCCCACACGGGTGGTTGTAATTACTAATAAATAATGATCGGGGTAGAAACTAACATACCTACCCTACTATTGTTAGATAATTTGGGCCGACTCTGGTTGGTTTGGGTGATGGAAACAATGACGATTTATAGTACATAAGCCGAGACAGTGGTAGGGGCAATGAAAGCATTTGTTCGCGTACATAACGTAAATTCATCCGTATTTTCCGGCTTAGCTTGTTGAAAAAATCGGAAGAGTTGGCTGGACTGAAAAAAGACTCAATAGTCTTTAAAGCAGTCTAGGGAAAGGGTGGGGCTTTCATTGTGATTATTTTGCTGTCATGTAACAAGTGATCAAGATTCGCTGCGTTT
This sequence comes from Micrasema minimum, assembly GCA_022494985.1. Taxonomy (NCBI): domain Eukaryota; kingdom Metazoa; phylum Arthropoda; class Insecta; order Trichoptera; family Brachycentridae; genus Micrasema; species Micrasema minimum. The sequence goes on from JAGVSP010003853.1 coordinate 16,620, forward strand.
GTTTACCAATGCAGTGCCCTATGCACCATTGGGTGCGGATAAGAGAGAGTAGTAGTAATACATTAGATTTAATTTAAAAATAAAGCTGATGCTCGACCAGAATCGACCAGAACACACTAAAAAATTTTGTACATATTTATTATTATTTTTGTGCGAAGAATTATCATTGAGAGAGAATAATGTATGTTATTTCCACATCCACACACACACCCTCAGTCACATCCCTACACATACAAAAGACACTTAATTGGCTTAATTTTTAATATTGTTATCTACTTATTAAGTCATATTGTAACTGTTTGTGTTTCAATATAACATTAAAAACATTGTTTATGGAAGATCGTTAAATTGCCTTCATAATTACCTTCAACACGGATGACCCACTTGCAAAGCTCCGTTTAGTAAGAGATTTAGCTTACAGGTAGCTCAATCACAGATAACTATCGACGTAGTTAAAAACGTGCTAATCACGTGCTAACGCTAATGATTTGAGCGATCACAATGACATTCGTTCAATACCACGTTCGCCGAGCCGAGCATTGCCGATCTGAGCCGAGCGGAGCCGAAGCACGCGATATCGCGGCCGTACGTCAAACGTCAAATCATCGCGCTTGTCGGATTTTTTATTATGTCGACTGCTTTTCTCAATATTTGGCTTTCCGAAAACCGGCTAAATTATAATAAAGATTGAATGAAGATTTGTGCGAATAAGATATATCTCGGGAAATGGCTCGCGACTAGTATGCGCTCGTTTAATAATCCCGACCGATAACTTTTAACGCGTGTTCCATTGTGATCGCGAAAACGTTAAACATCCATGGGTAAGAAATCGTTATCACGTCGCTTATTACCGAGTCGGTACTGATCTGTGATCGAGCAACAGATCTCTCATTCAAAACTCATCGTTAGGAATGGATTCGTAGGATAAGAAAATCGCACAGTTTCTTGTGCAGGTTCTTGTTCAGAAAACTGTACCTTCAGTCTGTCAAAAGACCCGCTAAATATGTGTATTTTTTAAGCGTGATTGTAAGTTATTGGCGCATGTTTGCACACAGGAAATTTTTAATATAGCTAATAATGTTATAATAATGTTATAAATAACTCGATTGGTTTGGCCATTATTGATACTCTCTGATGATAGGTAGTTCGAATTCCTTCCAAAATTTATTCCCTACTTTTACCCATTTCCAATCCGATTTGTCACCTATTTGCAACTCCAATTCAGTCTCGAAAACCCGCTCAGCGCAGCAACATTACCTCGACCTCGTAATCATCCGTTCTTCCTGTGAAATCCAAGACCTGTTCTTCCCTCGTTCATTTCCATCAAAATTCCCTCGTCATACTCGCTCCATCTCCAAGCTTCCAGAAACCAATTCCCGAAACCCCCCTCGGTGAAAGTGAGTAATAGTGTGCTGTGCCCCTCGTTTTGTGTCCCGCCGCGCCAGTTCGACGTGGTGTTTCCAGAGTATTCCAGGATACTTCGCCCTTCCTGGTGGTCCTTCATCGTCACTTCCCGCCCTTGTTGAGTCCAGCTCTGGTAAGTCCTTCTTCCATTTTCCGATCCTCGTTCGGACGCAGTTACCAGAGAGTTCTCATCGTGGCGGGTGTCGAGTTGACCATTCAATATTCCATTCAGTTTTCGCTTTATGCGGGACAGTTTGTACAGTTTTCTGCCCCGTAGAAAATGCGCTTTGATGTTCCCAGCGTACATAATATGTTATTCAGTAAAAGGTATAGGCATAGCCTGTTAGACTATGATAGTCTAATTGGCTATGTACCTTTTACTTAGTTTTCTCAAAATAACTTCTTTGATCCAAGATCTTCTAGCTACATAATATATCTACCCGGTAAATACCCCATTTTATCTCACTGTGTGTATTACATAAGGCGGAGTAGGGTGGGAGGGGGCAATGTGGGGTAGGCCCTCTGTGGGGTACCCGGCGCGGGGGGGGGTCGTGGGGCACCCCATATATACTCCGGGAACTCGAATCTCAGATGGTAACAAAGATTTTTCTTTGAAACTTCCCCTCTTCAGACTTTCCCATTGTTTCCCGGATTATCTTGCTTTCAGATTTACAGGAGTGGACTCAGGAACGGTAATCCCGAGTTGTAAAAATGTATTTAAAGTTTTCGAAAACACTTTAATTTATTTTCAAATACACAACTTATATAAGTATTGGTTTAGTAACTAACTAACCACTACGCCATTTCCCAGCAGGGATACGCAGAGCGGATAGAACGCCAAGCCGCTTTGTCCAGAAACACTTCCTTGGCTTCCTCTACATTCCGCATTATTCCCACATTTCACATGACCACTTTCGACTAGTTTTTATACTTGATCGTGCCATGTCTTTCTCGGCCGTCCTTGACTTCTACACCCAGGCATCCTCGCACCATAAATTAGTTAGGCTGTTCTTTCAAATTTTATTTTAATTTATTTTATTTGCGAAAAAACAACAGTTTTACATTTTAATGATAATAAAATTAATAAAATAGTGTATGTATTATATAATTCCAATTACAGTAAATTATGTACAATTATATTATTTCATTATCCTTTCATGTGGTAAAGTACTTACATTTGAGTTTTTTGACCTGTGTTGTCTACTCTCATTTATCCACACCCAATGGTGCATAGGGCACTGCATTGGCTCTGCAAGTGCGGTGAATCTTGATCATTTGTTACATGAAGACAAGCTGATCAGTCTTACTCTATAGCGCCAGTCCAAGGTATCACATTCAAATAAATTATAATGTGCATTGCGTACTCAGCTCATTTTTGACAAAAATTACACAAGATAAGCTTTGGAAACAAAAAATTATAATAAAAATAATGTATTATTTATTTGTTATTGATATCCCAACAGAGTCAGAGAAACTCTGGAAACGAATGTGGGTTATCTAGGCGTTTACAGGGCTTATGTCATTGGCTGGGTTAAGTGGCCACCTGACGTACTACAACATTCCCCATTCCGCCCATCATCTGATAACCATATATGTCAAATTTTGGAACTACTATATATATTGAAATCGTCTTCGTCATTCCGCTTTACAGAAATTGTTCTATGCTGGTGTCATCTGTTGAGAAATTGCAAAGTTTTCTTTTTTTGGCAATAATTTTTCATTAGATGTAGGTAAGGCCCTACCGAGCTTTATTACTTACTCTAGAAGACGCCTGAAGATGTCTCTCCAATTTTTTTTATTTTGCTTTATATTTTTAACCAGTAAATCTTTTAAACAACATTTTTTGAAATGAATACAAATACTTTGTAATTTGTCCACAAGTATTTGTATTTATTTCAAAAAATGTTGTTTTGTTTTTTATTTGTTTATTCGATTATACAATATATATAGTCCATATAGGTTATGAAATCAATTTGTATTATTGGATGTTGTCACTTCGCTGGCCGTTTCTAACTTCTGAATACCTCCCTGCGTCCGGGATGGTATTTCCATGCAAGATCCTCGCATTTTTCAGGATTTCCTTCCACAAAGGTCCCCGCCCCCCACCCCTGCCACCCACCCTCACCGCGAGTAGAGCGGAGTAAAGTATAAAGTAGTAGAAAAGTTTTCAATTGAAGAGAATCCTTTGTGAGTCTCCCATTGTGAGCCGGGGGGAGATATCTGAGAGTTCCTTTAATGGAATGTTTCGCTGAGAATATTATCGCAGGGCTGAGCGCTGTATTCCGTAAAGACTCCGAATCCTCTAAAATTTACAAGTACAATCCGCATTACCACTATCTATTACTACTACCACTAGTGCATAGGGCACTGCATCGGCACACCACGTGCAGTGTATCAGTAAAGATCAGTCTTACGCTTCAGCACCAGTCCAAGGTATCACACATCAAATATTAATATGAAAATCACATGTAAATAAATATTTCATGTTGACCCCCTACGGGAGTCGAACCCACAACTTCATTTGCAGTAGCCAAATGCGCTACCACTGTGCGCAAAAGGGGAAAAAATCCGCACGCCTTGCCATATTTATGTAGAAAAACATTTAGATTATAAACTAGCTAACCATCACGCCATTTCCCCGTAGGGGTAGGCAGAGAGGATAGAACGCCATACCACTCTGTCCTGACATACTTCCTTTGCTTCCTTTACATTCATACATCTTCTCCTGCACATACGCCGATTATTCCGACTTTTCACATGTCCACTTTGTCGTACTTGGTCATGCCATGTGTTTCTCGGCCTTCCTCGGCTTCTACATACAGCCACACTTGCATTTAAACTTCTTTTAGCCGTTCTTTTCCTCACTCATTCGCTCCGCATGACCAAACCACCGTAAAAGCCCTTTCTTAATTAAAAATTATACATCATTCTTAAATAAGAAATGTATCTTCATAGAATTTATCTAAAGATTGTGCAGTTTGCAGTGACTATTACAAAATGGAGGGCGAGCAAAAATCCATCTAACCATTTTGTGAAACATGGCTAACCTGACCTGGTCTGCAATCAGGGTATTGTACAACAATATGCCACAATTATATAAAAAATAAAACATATTGATATCCCAACAGAAACAGAGAAACTCTGGAACTGAATGAGGATTATCTAGGCGTTTACAGGGCTTATGACCTGTCATTGGGCTGGGCTAAGTGGGCACTTGATGTATCACAACATTCCCCATTCCGCCCCATCATCTGATAACCATACTCGACAAATTTCAGAAGATCTATTAGTATGAATTATCACACGTAGTTTCACTTTAATGAGAATTTTCTCAATGGTGACATCTGTTGATAAAATTGCTAAGCTATCAATTAATACCTATAGGTAAGATTCATCTGAATTTAAATTACCTACTTACTAGAATACACCTGAAGATGTCTCTTCAAATTATTTAACCCGGCATAGGTATAATCCATTAATTTGTCTTCAAGTATTTGTACACGTACACATTCAAAATGTTGTTAAAAATAAACTCTTTTTACTTATAATCTCATGCTTTTTTTATGTTAATAAATCCGGTAATAAATCAATTTCATGTGAATTTTTTGCTAACTCTTCTTTTCTCTAATTTTACATGAATTTAATTCCGTGCTTGTTTTAAGTTTAGTGTCAAAGCGTAAAAACAACAATGAGGAAATGCACTGCCACCCGGAATTTTAAAAATGCTTTCGTGTAGACGCGAATATTAAAAAATTTTGAAGTCGGATTAAATATCTCAATAATTTACCCAAAAATAAATAAAAAATGTTGAAAATAGCATTAATTTCAAAATCTTAAACAATGACGTCACTCCTTGTATCTAAGTGTAGTGTTTTCCGTTTCCGTTTTTAAAGATGGCCGCCATTCACTCTCCCTAGAACAGCTGTTGACAGTTTAAGTGACAGTTGGCTGGAGAAATCGTTTGCATAGATTTTTGACAGTTTTTCTTATTGGCTGGAGAAATATGTTAGACGTGCCATGCCGTTAGCCGCCCGTTTTTATGACGTCACTCCTGCAAAAATGACGCACTTGGTACATAGTAGTATTTGGCGCGGTATTTGAAATGTGCTACTTTAAAAAATCGTATCTTCATCAATAACTTATAAAAAAATATAAAATATTTTTTTTTTGCTTAGTTAAATAGTACGTTTATAGAAAAAAAATACTTTAGAAAACAGTGGATTCCCTCATAGAAAAAAGATAGACGTACATTTTATTTGTCAAATTCTTTTTTTATAAATCCATTCTATATCCGACTCCACTCCGATTTCACAGCCCTGCCAGAGCAGGCCCTGGTATATTTTCAATCTTGAAAATGGCGGGATTATGTTATTCCTTCTAGTTACTTGACGCCTGTGAAATTCATGAAAATTTTCCTTAGATACACGAACAAGTTACGTTAGTACATATATATTTTCTCACCCGGAACTCCGTGGCGCAGAAAAACGCCTCTTTACACCCTCGAGACATTAAAATTACTTTGGAGATTAAAATTTATGAAGGATTTCAGCTAATTTTCATACATTATTTATTTAAATTTTACTGTTGTGCACACAGTGATATGTTTGGTACAATGAGCTAATGCCCGCTTTATATGGGACAGTTTCTTGTTCAGAAAACTACACAGTTTCTTGTTCAGAAAACTGTGCAGTCTGTCAAACTTCTGTCAAAAGACACGCTAAATATGTGTATTTTTGAAACGCGATTGTAAGTTATTATCGTATGTTTGCTCTCAGGAAATTGTATATTTAGCTAATAATGTAAAAATGTTATTGGTTTTTTTACGTATTTAAAAGTATACAATAAACCAATGTCTACTTAAACGTTTACATAAAAAAAACATTGACTGTAATGTCAGCTTAAATCTGACACTAGCACACAGTTTTTCATGCAGTTTTAGCTTTATACGGGACCGTTTTCAGACTGCACAGAAAACTGTGTAGTAAACTGTCCCAAATATAGCGGGCTTAAGATCAATTTAAGGTAATATATACAACATAACACCAATTTGAACGGTGTGTGGCCCAGTGGTAGCGTCGCGGTCTCTGAGTCCAGAGATCGCCGGTTCAAATCCCCACTTTGACACGACTCGATTCCTATTTTCAAGCACAAGCCGCTTAGGTTTTATTGAAAATAGTATTTGCAAATTGAAATATGTGCAAATATCATAAGTTTGCATAGATTTCTTTTTTAATAAAAAAAAAAAAAAAAAATTACGTGGACAACACAATGTACAATGTACAAGACAAATTTCTGAAGACATGAAGTGAGCAAACAATAGTATACAGAGTGATTATGTTATGTCATGTGTATGTTGTGTTGTGGTATGTGTGTGGCGTGTGGTGTACGTGTTGGGAAATCTGAATATTTAAGCGCAGGAGACAATATGTAGGTTATACTAAGTTTTACAACAATATCAGTACGGATGACAGAGCCTTGGTAATACCAAGGGCTCAGGGATCAACCCTGAAGATGGACACTGCTCCGAAACGTCGGCAAACGGCGTAATAACCCAGAAAAACACTAATATTTTATTTTATTTTTTATTTAACCACCTCAACAGGCCAGGAGGCCCAATTACAGAAGGGGACAACGTCACAAACACCCAGGCTTGAAAGCCCCACCCTTTCCCTAGACTGCTTTAAAGACTATTGAGAGTCTTTTTTCAGTCCAGCCAACTCTACCGATTTTTTCAACAAGCTAAACCGCGATTTTAAGATTGTTAGTGTGATAAAAATACGGATGAAATTTACGATTATGTACGCGAACAAATGCTTTCATTGTACCCCTACCACCGTCTCGGCTTATGTATTATAATTGTCATTGTTTCCATCACCCAAAACCAACCAGAGTCGGCCCAAATTAACAGTGGTAGGGGATGTTAGTTTCTACCCCGATCATTATTTATTAGTAATTAAGGCTACCCAGGCTTGAGAAAAATCACTTATTATTTTTTTGTTCTCACCGGGAATCGAGCGCGGAACCTCCGCATCATGAGTCCAGCGTCTTATTAAAAGGCCGCCATTATTTAAAAAATCACTGCTCTAATGTTAAATTCCAGGGAGAAAATCGAGGAATAAGTTTGTATGGGGAAGCGGCCGTGTGTCCCGAGGTGGAGTGTGCTCTTAATATTTCAAAATTTCTGCTTATTTGAATACTGCATTACCTACTTTAATTGACTGTCTGTCATTATTATTAGATGAATTCATTTGACTAACTAGTAACGAGTATAACCCAAATTACTATAAATAATAACACTATTTAACCTTTTAAAATTGATTGTAACAAATTATCCGCCTGATATTTTTTCAAGGTAATATCGTGGAAACTCATTACACTTATTACCAAATTAACCTTTTTTCCTTTGTATTTAAATTTAGTCTAAATTAAGTTATTTATAACATATTGCTTCTCAAACTGTAATAAATATTTATTTATTTACTAACTAACTAACTAACTAACCATCACGCCATTTCCTCGTAGGGGTATGAAAGCCCCACCCTTTCCCTAGACTGTTTTAAAGACTATTGAGTCTTTTTTCAGTCCAGCACAACTCTACCGATTTTTTCAACAAGCTAAACCACGATTTTAAGATTGTTAGTGTGATAAAATACGGATGAATTTACGTTATGTACGCGAACAAATGCTTTCATTTCCCGTAGGGGTAGGCAGAGAGGATAGAACGCCATACCACTCTGTCCTGACATACTTCCTTTGCTTCCTCACATTCATACATCTTCTCATGCACATGCGCCGATTATTCCGACTTTTCACATGTCCACTTTCAAGTACTTGTCGTACTTGGTCATGCCATGTCTTTCTCGGCCTTCCTCGGCTTCTACATCCAGGCACACTCGCATTTAAACTTATTTTAGCCGTTCTTTCATCACTCATTCGCTCCACATGATCAAACTATCGTAAAAGCCCTTTCATATTTTGTCGATAATGTTTATCTCAGCCTTGCACTCTGCTCTAATTCGACATTTGTACACCTATCATACATAGTCTTGCCACACATAGATCGCATTTCAACAGCGTCTACTTTCATCCTTCTTTTTCCAACACCACGCTTCACTACCATACATACATATTTATTTATACCTACAATAAAACATTCGCAGTCTGAACAAATATAAATCCGTGTTAAGTCGGGACATTTACATTTAATGCTCTACATAAATAGGTATATAACAATAAAATAATATTAGAAATATAAGACCTTGGAGGAATCACTATAACAATAATAGTTATTACTATTTGTAAATGTTCCCTTATGTATGGAAGCGAAGTCTAGAGTTGGAAAAAGAAGGAAGAAAGTAGATTGAAATGCAGTTGAAATGCGCTCTCAGGCGAATGTGTGGTAAAACCATGCATGATAGGTGCACTAATGTCGAAATTAAAGCAGTGTGCAAATAAGCATTATCGACAAAATTAAGAAAGGTGTCTTACGATGGTTCGGTCACGCGGAGCGAATGGATGATGAAAGAACGGCTAAAAAGGATCTATGATGCGCGTGTTCCTGGATGTAGGAGTCGAGGAAGGCCGAGAAAGACATGGCAATCAAGTTAAACAAGTGCTTGAAAGTGGGGCATGTGAGAAGTCGGAATAATCGACGTGCGTGCATAAGAAGATGTATGAATGTGGAGGAAGCAAGAGAAGTGTGCCAGGACAGAGTGGTGTGGCGTTCTATCCTCTCTGCCTACCCCTTCGGTGAAATGGCGTGATGGTTAGTTAGCTAGTTAGTTAACTATATCATTCATATTATGAAACAATATGTATTTCGAGAGGAATTGTAATTTCATTTATTAGCAGAGCTGAGAGCAAATATCGCAGCTTGTCCAGGTGATGATGTTGTTTGTAATTCACAGATAGTTGAATTTGCTTCTTCCTTGCTCGTTAAATTAATTAAAGAATTATGGACTAATTTGTAATTTGACATTCTAAAAAAAAACTTAATTCATAAATAGACCGCATTTCAGGGGCACGTTTAAATATTTAGTTGAATGCATTTTTTGCTGGAGTTTTGATGTAGGTATAATATTTACAGTTTCACTTTAATATTACGGTAGGTAAGTCTTGCGCCATAAATAATAATTCAGGTGTTGAATAAAAATAAACATAGCGAAAGTGGTGATTTAATAATAAATGAAACATTAGGCGATGATAAGTCTGGCTGGGCATTACGAAACCAATTTATGGTCACTATTAGGAGCACAAAACTTATTTTAGCATTCATTAACGAATTCGCCATTAATTAAAGCCATTTATTCCGAGAATTGGCCATCCATTTTGAATAAAAGACTCGACCTGAAGATTGATATGTGTAATATACTGTACAAGTTGGCACGAAACTCTAGGCAATTGGAAAAAGATAATTTTTTAAAAAAAAAAAGTTAGAATACAAGATATGTAGATTTTCACGGCCTCCACGATACAGGTGATGCATTTCTGAGTCATTGTGCCGAATTTTTGGGCATTGTAAAATATTTTAAAAAAAAAAGACAATGCAAATACGCATTTGGTTAATATCTAAAACGTGTGAAAATATCATTGCTGTAATGTTAAATTCCAGGGAGAAAATCGAGGAATATGTTTGTATGGGAAGCGGCCGTGAGTCACGTGGTGGTGTATGCTTTTAAGAATATTTCCACTCCGCACCGCGCTGTAGCTCAATCACAGATGACTATCGACGTGCTAATAAGCGACGTGATAACGATTTCTCACCATGGATGTTTAACGTTTTCGCGATCACAATGGAACATCCGTTAAAAGTTATCGATCGGGATTATTAATTACCGCTTTAAATATGGAAAATACGCAAAAACTGTAAGTAAAGTAAAATAATTTAGTTTTATAGAGTTTTAATTGTTTGTGCACAATTTATCATACCATTTATTTGTTTTAAATCAATTTGAGAAAGCATTAAAACGAAACATTTGTCAAAGTATGTCTTTCATCTATGGTGCTTGGCAACGCGACCGTGATATGAACGTATGTTCATTGTGATCGGTCAAATGCTTGGCACGTTTTTAAGCACGTCGACAATCATCTGTGATTGAGCTACTGGTATACATTATTCCAAATTCTGCTATTTCTACTGTGTTATGTATTAGTATTAGTTGGCTATTAGTTAAGGCCCACCGTACTCAACAGGTATATAATGAATATAATATAATAAGTTAATAATAATATAAGGCTGCTACCTGCTACTGTTCTCTGGCTGCTCTCACCGATCCATTCAGCAATAACGAGGAGGCCAGAACACCGACCACTGTAAACCGTTCTGGCCGTGAATGAATCCAAATTACTTTTTGAAAATGATAAAATACACCTTAATGATTATTCATTACGCACCTACTCTGGTAGCGGCTCCGTCACCGCGGATAGGACGCCATCATCATTAATATCCGAGACATAAACTTAATATGAAGGAAGTTGCAAATCTGCATTAAGCCTCGTCTAGATGACTGGTAACTATAAAGGAACAGAAAAAAAACAAAGTGTAGAGAAATTCGAAGGGCGTTTTCATACAAATCTTCTAAAAATATACGCTTCCTAGGATTAATTTCATAACTTATTATCAAATTCCACCGTCTAGACTCCAGCACTTAGGCCAATACATGAAACGTGATGTCCAGTGATGACATAGATGCCTATTGATGACGTAGTGGGTGACGTAGTGGATAACCAGACACCCCAGACGCGGTAGTTTTCCAGTATGTAATGTCAGTTCTCTGAAATCCTTGTTCGAAGGTTGAGAATGATTCGATTATTACCAAGACCAGGTGTAGCAGAGGAAACGTGCGGGCACAGGAGCAATCAAGTGATACGTTCCATGACCCAGCAATCCCTCATCACAATCACAGTAGGAGCCAGTCGCTTCTAGAGTGGTTGAGATATATTTGTCGTTCCGGTGAAGCCGGAGCAATTAAATCACTGTAATCATCTCGACCTGCTGGAGTTAGGCCTCTGGGTAGGCGGGAACAGCGTTACTTAGGCAATGTGGTACCCAGCACTCTGCAGGAGCAGTGGACTGCACCAACGCACAGCTAAAGAGAACGGCTGAGAACTGAGGAGAAGTGGAAGAAGAAGAAGAAAAAGAAAAAAAGAAGAAGAAGAAGACGATTGAATAATTATAAGAAGATGAAGAAGGAATAGAAGAAGGAGAAGAAGAGGATGAAGAGGAAGAGAGGAAGAAGAGGAAGAGGAAGAAGAAGAAGAGGAAGAAGAAAGAGGAAGAAGAAGAAGAAGAAGAATAAGAATAATAAGATGAAGTAGAAGAAAGAGAAGAAGAAGAAGAATTATAAGAAGAAGAAGACGAAGAAGAATTATAAGAAGATGAAGAAGGAATATAAGAAGAGGAAGAAGAGAAAGAGGAAGAAAAGGAAGAGGAAGAAGAGGAAGAGGAAGAGAACGAAGAAGAAGAGGAAGAAGAGAAAGAGGAGGAAGAGGAAGAAGAGAAAGAGTGGAAGAAGAAGAAGAGGAAGAGGAAGAGGAAAAAGAAGAATGAAAGAAAGAAGAAGAAGAGGAAGAGGAAGAGGAAGAGGAAAAAGAAGAAGAAGAAGAAGAAGAATAATAATAATAAGATGAAGTAGAAGAAGGAGAAGAAGAAGACGAGGAGAAATGCGAGGAAGAAGGAGAAGAAGAATAATAAAATGAAGATGAACAAGAAATAAATACGTGTTTTCAGAACGTAATGATGCTGTATCAAAAATCGTTTTCAATAAAATCTTACAAAAAAATAAGGCCTGTCTGTGGCCTGTTGTAACCTCGGATCAATCTTTAGTGGGTACTAGATATAGGTATGTACGAGTAGTATGTAGGTACCTACCATGGGTATACCAAATTATTATAATCTCCATGGCGGGTAGGTAGGTACCTGCGCTCGCCGAGTCCGTATTTAGTGTCTATCAGTCATCGAGTTTCGGATGTTTTCCCAACAGACTTCTTAATTACACAAAACTCTCGCCTCGTACCGGGGGATTGGGGATGACTTTCAAAATACCATCTTGTATAATATCGTCGCTGGATATTTAATACGTTTTATGTGATATTCGAGTTCAGTGTTCAGCGTTTTAAAAAATTACGGGAATGAATGAAATGCTTTTTGATTTGAAAATATTCTAGAATATTGAATCTCTATCTAGATCTCAAATTACATTACGCAAACTGGTGAAATCTACATTTATATTTGCAGTCGAATGTGTAAAATTTAATGACTTTTTAAATCTGAGCTTGAAAATTATTATTTTTTCTTCTCATAAAAGCTTTCATAAGTATGGCAGATTAAGTAAAATTGCCAAATTCTTTATTGAAATGCTGTTTTTATTTTTGTTTCTTCATGGATAATATTAATTATTTGACTAAAAATAAATTATATTTGATAACAATTTGCTAAATTTTATCTAAATTTCTTTTACTTCGTACTCGATTTTCTCGAAAACCATGGGTCAGGTAAAAAAAAAAATCTACAAAATCGACTCCAAATATTATGTAGATTCACTGGTTTCCCGCTTGTACATCGATGTTTTGTTTCCCATGTATGCAATGAACATACGTATGTTTCCATTTCTTTCTCATTATTTATTATTACTTGTTCATTAATTTTACTAACATGCAGATAGACAGACAAATTTTGTAAATTGCATTTTTTGCTTCATTCATTTTTCTATCTCTTTCATTGCCTCTAGCTTCTTTTTAACCAATTTTTTCGTAACAAAGCGTAATTAGATGGCACGCTTTTCATACATTTGCTAATTCATGGAATCCACAAACTGCCTCCGGGCCAAGCGATCTGCCGCCAGCTACGCCGTCTACGTCCCGCAGCTCTATGACGCAAATGTCAGCGAACTGTCAACAGTGGACGTCCAGGACGCCGAGAACCTGATGCCTTGCTGCGTGCTTAATAAATTATATAAATAGAATTAGAATACGAAGCATTGAATGCTGATTTTAAAAAAAATTAAAATTATATATTGAGTTTTGCTGGAGTTTTGATGTAGGTATAATATTTACAGTTTCACTTTAATATTACGGGTAGGTAAGTCTTGCGTACCATAAATAATAATTCAGGTGTTGAATAAAAATAAACATAACGAAAGTGGTGATTTAATAATAAATGAAACATTAGGCGATGATAAGTCTGGCTGGGCATTACGAAACCCAATTTATGGTCACTATTAGGAGCACAAAAACTTATTTTAGCATTCATTAACGAATTCGCCATTAATTCAAGCCATTTATTCCGAGGAATTTGGCCATCCATTTTGAAATAAAAGACTCGACCTGAAGATTGATATGTGTAATATACTGTACAAGTTGGCACGAAACTCTAGGCAATTGGAAAAAGATATTTTTTTTGAAAAAAAAAGTTAGAATACAAGATATGCGTAGATTTTCACGGCCTCCACGATACAGGGTGTGATGCAATTTCTGAGTCATTGTGCCGAATTATTTCCACTCCGCACCGCGCTGTAGCTCAATCACAGATGACTATCGACGTGCTAATAAGCGACGTGATAACGATTTCTCACCATGGATGTTTAACAGTTTCGCGATCACAATGGAACATCCGTTAAAAGTTATCGATCGGGATTATTAATTACCGCTTTAAATATGTAAAATACGCAAAAACTGTAAGTAAAGTAAAATAATTTAGTTTTATAGAGTTTTAATTGTTTGTGCACAATTTATCATACCATTTATTTGTTTTAAATCAATTTGAGAAAGCATTAAAACGAAACATTTGTCAAAGTATGTCTTTCATCTATGGTGCTTGGCAACGCGACCGTGATATGAACGTATGTTCATTGTGATCGGTCAAATGCTTGGCACGTTTTTAAGCACGTCGACAATCATCTGTGATTGAGCTACTGGTATACATTATTCCAAATTCTGCTATTTCTACTGTGTTATGTATTAGTATTAGTTGGCTATTAGTTAAGGCCCACCGTATACAACAGGTATATAATGAATATAATATAATAAGTTAATAATAATATAAGGCTGCTACCTGCTACTGTTCTCTTGCTGCTCTCACCGATCCATTCAGCAATAACGAGGAGGCCAGAACACCGACCACTGTACACCGTTCTGGCCGTGAATGAATCCAAATTACTTTTTGAAAATGATAAAATACACCTTAATGATTATTCATTACGCACCTACTCTGGTAGCGGCTCCGTCACCGCGGATAGGACGCCATCATCATTAATATCCGAGACATAAACTTAATATGAAGGAAGTTGCAAATCTGCATTAAGCCTCGTCTAGATGACTGGTAACTATAAAGGAACAGAAAAAAAACAAAGTGTGGAGAAATTCGAAGGGCGTTTTCATACAAATCTTCTAAAAATATACGCTTCCTAGGATTAATTTCATAACTTATTATCAAATTCCACCGTCTAGACTCCAGCACTTAGGCCAATATATGAAACGTGATGTCCAGTGATGACATAGATGCCTATTGATGACGTAGTGAGTGACGTAGTGGATAACTAGACACCTCAGTTTTCTAGTATGGAATGTCACTTCTCTGAAATCCTTGTTCGAAGGTTGAGAATGATTCGATTATTACCAAGACCGGGTGTAGCAGACGAAACGTGCGGGCACAGGAGCTATCAAGTGATACGTTCCATGTCCCAGCAATCCCTCATCACAGTCAGAGTAGGAGCCAGTCGCTTCTAGAGTGGTTGAGATATATTTGTCGTTCCGGTGAAGCCGGAGCAATTAAATCACTGTAATCATCTCGACCTGCTGGAGTTAGGCCTCTGGAGTAGGCGGAAACAGCGAAACACAGGAAATGTGGTACCCAGTACTCTGCAGGAGCAGTGGACTGCACCAACGCACAGCTAAAGAGAACGGCTGAGAACTGAAACCTTAGAAGAAGAGGAGGTCTGAAGAAGAAGAAAAAAAGAAGAAGAAGAAGAAGACGATGAAGAATTATAAGAAGATGAAGAAGGAATAGAAGAAGGAGAAGAAGAGGATGAAGAGGAAGAGGAGGAAGAGAAGAGGAAGAGGAAGAGGAAGAAGAGGAAGAGGAAGAGGAAGAAGAAGAAGAGGAAGAAGAAGAAGAGGAAGAAGAAGAAGAAGAATAAGAATAAGAATAATAAGATGAAGTAGAAGAAAGAGAAGAAGAAGAAGAATTATAAGAAGAAGACGAAGAAGAATTATAAGAAGATGAAGAAGGAATAGAAGAAGAGGAAGAAGAGAAAGAGGAAGAAAAGGAAGAGGAAGAAGAGGAAGAGGAAGAGAAAGAAGAAGAAGAGGAAGAAGAGAAAGAGGAGGAAGAGGAAGAAGAGAAAGAGGAAGAAGAAGAAGAGGAAGAGGAAAAAAGAAGAAGAAGAAGAAGAAGAAGAAGAAGTCGAAGTCGAAGAGGAAGAGGAAGAGGAAAAAAAAAGAAGAAGAAGAAGAAGAAGAAGAAGAAGAAGAGGAGAGGAAGAGGAAGAGGAAAAAGAAGAAGAAGAAGAAGAAGAAGAAGAAGAAGAATAATAATAAGATGAAGTAGAAGAAGGAGAAGAAGAAGACGAGGAAGAATGCGAGGAAGAAGGAGAAGAAGAATAATAAAATGAAGATGAACAAGAAATAAATACGTGTTTTCAGAACGTAATGATGCTGTATCAAAAATCGTTCAATAAAATCTTACAAAAAATAAGGCCTGTCTGTGGCCTGTAACCTCGGATCATCTTTAGTGGGTACTAGATATAGGTATGTACGAGTAGTATGTAGGTACCTACCATGAGTATACCAAATATTATAATCTCCATGGCGAGTAGGTAGGTAGTAGGTACCTGCGCTCGCCGAGTCCGTATTTATGTCTGATCAGTCATCGAGTTTCGGATGTTTTCCCAACAGACTTCTTAATTACACAAACTCTCGCCTCGTACCGGGGATTGGGGATGACTTTCAAAATACCATCTTGTATAATATCGTCGCTGGATATCCAATATCTCTTATGTGATATTCAAGCTCAGTGTTCAGCGTTTTAAAAAATTACGCGAAAGAATGAAATGCTTTTTGATTTGAAAATATTCTAGAATATTGAATCTCTATCTAGATCTCAAATTACATTACGCAAACTGGTGAATCTACATTTATATTTGCAGTCGAATGTGTAAAATTTAATGACTTTTTAATCTGAGCTTGAAAATTATTATTTTTTCTTCTCATAAAAGCTTTCATAAGTATGGCAGATTAAGTAAAATTGCCAAATTCTTATTGAAATGCTGTTTTTATTTTGTTTCTTCATGGATAATATTAATTTGACTAAATAAATTATATTTGATAACAATTTGCAAAATTTTATCTAAAAATTTTTTACTTCGTAATCGATTTTCTCAAAATCTATGGGTCAGGTAAAAAAAAAAATCTACAAAATCGACTCCAAATATTATGTAGATTCACTGGTTTCCCGCTTGTACACCGATGTTTTGTTACCCATGTATACAATGAACATACGTATATTTTCATTTCTTTCTCATTATTTATTATTACTTGTTCATTAATTTTACTAACATGCAGATAGACAGACTTCTTTTGTAAATTGCATTTTTTGCTTCATTCATTTTCTATCTCTTTCCTGCTTCTTTTTTTATTTATTTTTCGTAACAACGCGTAATTAGATGGCACGCTTTTCATACATTGCTAATTCATGGATTCCACAAACTGCCTCCGGGCCAAGCGGTCTGCCGCCAGCTCCAGTGCATCCTCCCAAGTCAAGTCTACGTCCCGCAGCTCTGACGCAAACTGTCAGCGAACTGTCAACAGTGGACGTCCAGGACGCCGAGAACCTGATGCCTTGCGTGCTTAATAAATTATTTAAATAGAATTAGATACGAAGCATTGAATGCTGACTTTTAAAAAAGAAAAAAGAAAATTGAAGTCGTTTTCTGTATATTTGGAATCATGAGTACCTAAAATCATTTTGACCAAAAACTCACGTAGGTGGTTTTGTATAGGCAGCAACGATATAGAAGAGCGTTCAGAACGGCAAATTGACGGGTTATAGTTACTGAGAATGATTATTCTAAACAGGTTACTAATAATACCTAACTACAAAGATATGTTATTTTTAAATAATGACGTGAGTGATGCGTTGGTTGAAAAGTTAAATGATATCGTTTAAAAAACGCGTTTTTTTTATGTAGGTAGGTACTACTTTTTTACAAAATAAATATTAATTTGTACAGCTAGCTTTATACGGGATTATTCTATAGTCTGAAAACTGTCCCGTATAAAACGATAACTCTAAAGCCCGCTATATACGGGACAGTTTTCTGCGCAGTTTTCTATGCAGTCTGAAAACGGTCCCGTATACAACGAAAACTGTTTAAAAAACTGCGTGCTTATGTCAGATTTAAGCTGACATGACAGTTAATGTTTTTTATGTAAACGTTTAAGTAGACATTGGTTTATTGTATGCTTTTTAAATACGTAAAAAACCAATAACATATTTACATTATTAGCTAAATATACAATTTCCTGAGAGCAAACATACGATAATAACTTACAATCGCGTTTCAAAAATACACATATTTAGCGTGTCTTTTGACAGAAGTTTGACAGACTGCACAGTTTTCTGAACAAGAAACTGTGTAGTTTTCTGAACAAGAAACTGTCCCGTATACAGCGGGCATAATGCCCTTATTACTCTAAAGGTCTCCTATTTCCTTAGAGAACTGTTTGTTGTAAACGTAATAATTTTTTCTAAGCCATGTGTTTGTCAAAAAATCCCGAATATGATTTTAAAAACAGCAAAATGTCTAACGCTGGTCTCAGGTGTAGTTTTAAGATAAAGCTCAGTTGCTCGATCACAGATCAGTACCGACTCGGTAATAAGCGACGTGATAACGATTTCTTACCCATGGATGTTTAACGTTTTCGCGATCACAATGGAACACGCGTTAAAAGTTATCGATCGGGATTATTAAACGAGCACATACTAGTCGCGAGCCATTTCCCGAGATATATCTTATTCGCACAAATCTTCATTCAATCTTTATTATAATTTAGCCGTTTTCGGCAAGCCAATATTGAGAAAACCAGTCGAAATAATAAAAAATCCGACATGCGCGATGATTTGACATTTGACATAAGGCCGCGATATATAGCCTAGTTCGGCTCCGCTCGGCTCAGATCGTCAATGCTCGCGGTATTAAACGTTATGTCATTGGGATCGCTCAAATCGTTAGAGTTAGCACGCGAATAGCACGCTTTTAACTACGTCGATAGTTATCTGTGCTTGAGCTACAGGTAAGCTAATGATATTTTGAACGTAACGAAGATGATCGCTTTTCAATAGATACGGTAGCACGGCAGCCTAATGGTTGGACCTCCTAATTGGAATCCAATGACCAGGGTTCGGGTTCCTTAATCCATCAGTCAGTGTATAAAGACGCGACCAGTAAACGGTAAACGATATGCGGAGGTGATAACTCGTAATTTGTAGGATGGAACTTATTAAAAGTGAGTTACGACTTTGTTTGTTTTGTGATTAGGAAGTAAAAAACTAGATGTAGTTAGACTGTTTGTATGGGACGCGGCAATAGTTTAGGAATGCCGACGCTCACAGGCCGCGTGCTAGCCTCTCAATAAAGAAATAGATCGCTTTCGAGGCTGGCCGCGGCGGCGTCGGTACTTGTAGTTTAGTCTATATTGTAATGTGTTATTATTGTAATGTATTGTTTGGCGGCCCTTATTGGGGCCAAAGAATGCATACGCGCGCGGCGGCCGACTATACTGCGAAACGCTCGGCTTTGGGATGGGGGCGGGGCCAAGCGGCACCCGACCCCACTCCCAAATCGGCCATGCGCACTGCGGCGGCGCGCGCGTATAGGCTAAGAGTATATATATATGTGCCATTTTTAAATATACGGTCAGTCTGAGCTAATGCTCTGTCGTGAGAACACGTGTTTTATTTCTCTCCGCCGCGCCTTCCCCTTCGCTGACGTCATCCCGGGATTCTCACCAAGCTCCGGTAATACTGCGATCTATTATTCTACTCGGACGGAGTGTGAGGCCCTTATCCGGGCCAATAGATCGTTAGCTATTACCAGAGCGCGCTTTCGCCTTGCTACGCTGCCCGGACGGTGTGTGTGGTTCTTTTTAGAACCAGCAAGGTTGACTTGGCGAGGCTCCCACCTTCCGACGGCATACTAATAGTCGATAGTGTGCTGTCTGGGAGGGCGGTTTCCCGACTTACGACCGGGAAGCCAACTGGGATCTACGGGTGAACGGCCAGCGAGGCGGTCCTACTAGGTCCGCCATTTTAAAGTAGCGTGTGTGTGCTACACTGTTGATTTGGAACAAATGCTAAAATAAATTAATCATTTTTTTTTTTACAATAATATTTTTAATATTGTATGTAGGTAGGTATTTAAAGACAACACAAAAAAAATCAGAAGAAAAAGAAACTGTTTTTGCATCAAAATATTGTCTAACGAATACTAAACGTCTACTGTCATGTTATTCTCCCGCCTCTCGTAAGAATGACATTCCTGACTTCCCTTTAACTGATAAAAAATAGCAATTTAACTTTTGACCCCGTTATT
>JAGVSP010003854.1:0-33944 GCA_022494985.1 Micrasema minimum
CATGAATTTTACTATTCATCTAAAATTACTTTTTTTTGCTGTTTGCTGTTATTTAAGAAGAAAACTTACTTTGAATAATAATTATTTTAGGCTATGTAAACAAATACAAATAAACACTTTCATGTGGAAAGTTACATCATCTTTTTTGTTAATTTTATCCGTACGGTTTTTACACGGTTTCACTACACAGGAGGCATTTCGGAATGTTTTCTGAACGTCCGACTCGGCCAGCGGTTAAAGAAATACTGAATACGCGTCTGGCGGAGTTGGAGGTTTTGGCGGAGTTGAAGTGTCATGAATTTTTTGGTTCAGTTCAAATCTAAGTGTATAAATCAATGATTCCACGCAAATCCGTTCCATGCAGTTTCATAGAGAATCTTATACGTGTGTTTATAATTAATTTAAAAATTCAATAGGAAACCCGACAATTTTTTTTTTACGAAAGCCTTTTTTGTGCAATAATGAAAAATTTCGTAAAAATTTGAAAACTTTTTTTAGGATGTGTAATTTGACGGCCCCCGTCACGAAGGTTCCGAATTCGATTCTCGTTGTGATCACTAATAGGCCAGTAGCTCAATCACAGATGACAATCGACGTGCTAATAAGCGACGTGATAACGATTTCTCACCATGGATGTTTAACGTTTTCGCGATCACAATGGACACCCGTTAAAAGTTATCGATCGGGATTATTAATTACCGCTTTAAATATGGAAAATACGCCAAAACTGTAAGTAAAGTAAAAAAAAAATAGTTTTTTAGAGTTTGAATTGTTTGTGCACAATTTATCATGCCATTTATGTGCTTAAAATCAATTTGAGAAAGCAATAAAACGAAACGTCTGTCAAAGTATGCCTTTCATCAATGGTGCTTGGCAACGCGACCGTGATAACGTATGTTCATTGTGATCGGTCAAATGCTTAGCACGTGTTTAAGCACGTTGACAATCATCTGTGATTGAGCTACTGGGTGTGATGTATTATCCTCTATATAAAGCCTTCTGACCTATTGAGGCTTTCAAAATTAATAAAATGAGTAAATAATATGGGACAGGTAAGTATCTAAAAAAGATTTTAGTTATGACCAACTAAACGTGACCCAGTAAGCTTTAAATAATTAGTATAAATATGTGAAGTTAATCAGATGCCAATTTTGAAATTATAAATATTTTAATACTTGTCATCATCGTTTTGGTTTTGATAAAATTTAAAGAACACAATCTGGTTAGGTAGGTTTGTTTGTACTTGGAGTCAATAAATAATAATTCCATGATTAATTGTATCAACAAATCGAGTTTAATGACAGGTAAACTAGTTCTACGCTATCACAGAATAACTCAACGGGAACATTTTTAATATATTTTAATTGACTATTTAAAAAAACTCTCTTTGATTACGGAGCCGAAGCAAGTATGCTTAATTATTATGTCAGAAATATGGAGATATTTTTAATATAACTTAATTTTTCTTACTGTAAATTTTAATATAGGTAAAATTTGTAATTTTTTTATTTAAGTCAATACCCAAAACGATAATTTTGATCAATGAATAGAATTGTGGTCCCACTGTTACTGTTACGGATTCCAGATTACAATTCTTAGATTCGAATTCTTATTCTACCCAACTAACGTTTTGCCCTAATATCTGGTACAGTTATTTCTGACAATTTAAAAGTAGGCCATAATCAAAGTACCTCATATTTTATATAAATATCATATAAACGCTAATTTTTCTCTATTAAAAAATCCTACTTATACAATACATTTATTTTTTCTGTTGGTTTCCGACCTGCCTGGGATGTGATAATTAAAAAAATATATATTTGGCTATTCTAAGCAGTTTTTTTTTTTTTTTTTATTATTTTTTAATAAATAAGATATAAGTATTTACAAAAATTGCTTTCTTTGATATTTTCATGGTAGATACAGACTTTTTTACACCAATTCTGCGTGTTACTTATTGCTTTTTTATCAATTATTAATGAATATGTTATAAACTTGTTTACTGTGTGCCTATGCATGATCATTTGCGCGGCATAAAACCTCGGGAAAGCTTTATTTCCTTACTGAATAAATACTGAGGTACTATTATTAAATATTTATTGAAGCATCGTGAAGTGTATCGGTCAATAGATACTGCTACTACTACTAAGTTGATCTTAGGTTATGATGCAAATAAACACAAATTGTTTTGTCCGCCCCGTAATGTAGCGGTAGCGCGTTGGGCTACCGTGCATGAGGTCACGGGTTCGATTCCCGATGGGGGTCAATATGAAATATTTATTTTTGTGTAATTTTCAAATAAAAATATTTCACGTGTGATACCTTGAACTGGTCCTGTTGTGAATGACTGATCATCTTTCCTTCTTATAACAAAAAGATCAATAGAAACTGCACTTGGTGTACCGATGCAGTGCCCTATGCACATTAGGGTGCGAGTAAGAAAAGTATAAAGATGTTTAATATTTTTATTAAAATCAATCTAATCGCTCATAAAAACATTAAAATAACACCTTTTGCGATAAATTTTATTGAAGAAAAAACCCGTAAATTTGTTGAATAATCTGAAAAAATATTAACAACAAATAAATTTTTTTATTAATGGATTTAGGACAAAGAAAACGTTAAACCATTTGTATAACTATGATCAACTGACAATTTGTTTTGTATTTTGTTTTGTTTTTCATTTATATTTTTGAGGTCCACATAACAATTTCATTTCTAATTTCCATAAAAATTCATTAGACCGCGATTCTGAGATTGGACTCCCCTTGTTCTCTCGCGGCTCATCCCAAAACCTTGATAAAAATTGCGGGAAGTGGAACAAGGAAGGTACAGAGTTGAGAGCTGTTCAAACAAGGGTCGCGGCCGAGAGCAAACAGCTCTTCAGAGGCAAACAATATTCTCCAAGTACACTTGTCGGAATACAACTCCGCTGAACTTGCGAGTCGGGGTCATAAAATGGTTCGTCTTCACTTCATCATACAATTCCATAAAATGGATTTATTACGTAAATTAACTTATTATTTCTGTGTTTTACTTTGAATCTTTTATATTTAATTAATTTCGCAAAATGAGCAAACAATAGACAAAAAACCACAGATAAAAATTATGAAGTGCAGTCTTCTGTGTGTATTATATTTTGCATATTATATTTTGCATAATAGTATAAACTCCATGTATACCTACTTGGGGTACCAATGCAGTGCCTTATGCACGATAAAGGAAAATAGTAGAAGTATTATTGCCATCGTTGCACCTATATATTATTTTGTAAGCAGTCTCGCACATCTCTCTGTATTCCCTTATCTGCACTGAATTGTGCATAGGGAACTGCATCGGTACACTAGGTCAGTTTATTTGTAATGTTTACCTACTTAATGAGAAGGCGGAATTATACGTCGTAGTCCTCAGTCCGAGTCCGGGGTATCATATACATAAGTAGCAGTAGGTACCTATCTTACAATTAAGAATACGCCAATACGCCTACATAATCTACTAAACTATGCTTATCTGCTTTTTTTTATAAACATGTCGAATGTCTTAAATGTCAATTTAAATTTTTCTCATTCCAAAACACACTTTTTATGCATATCTTTTTTATTGTAAATGTTTCTACAGAAGTCAGAAACCACTGTTTTGGTTATTCAATATTCACATAATATTAAGATAGTGGCATTGACATGTTGTATGAATTTAAAAGATCAAATTAACACATCAAAAGTCGTTTATCGTGGTAATAAAAGGTCCGAAGTAGATCAAACTCGATTTTAAAGAGATGTTAAAATTATTAGGAAACTGTGATGCAATAATTAATTAGGTATTACTAGTGATTAGACAAATAACCTGATAACGAATATTTTTTTTAATATTTGGAAAATAACCGATTACTCAATTGAATTTTGGTCTCATCTTTAATACAACTTTATTACTTCTACAACTCTCTCTTATCCGCCTCCAATGGTACATAGGGCACTACATTGATACACCAAGTGCAGTGAATATTGAAACATTGTTACAATTTATAGAATTAAAAAAATATTAACTACCTATTTAAAGTTGGGATTATTTACGACTATTACAAAGTAGCACTGAAATTGGTGTATTTGGGAAGGTACACTCATATATCATAAGGAGGAACTAGAAAAACGATTATAGTTAAATGATTTTTTAAATAATATATTATAAAATTATAATTATAAATAATAAGTCATATACGCCATGTAACAAAACTCGATGTACTAGCAGGAAACCAGTTAATTTAGGTTCGTCATATTTAGAGTCCGATTTGTTAAAAAAAAAATTAAAAGAAAATTGAATAAGAAATTATTCAACATTTTGGGCGTGTTTAAATACTTGTACACAAATCTTTATAAGTAAATAAATTGCAGAGTCATCTGCAGGCGATTACTAGTAATTAATTGAATTCGGTCAGAGTCTTAATTACAAAAAAGTTAAGTATTTATTAGTAATTTGCTAATAAATACTTAACTTCAATATCAATGCATAGATGGAGCTAATAACGCGCTGGTGGATGATTCTCGATTCGTAACATATATACAAAATCAAAAATGTTTCCTGGTGTGGATATTCGCTAATAAGCGGAATGGGGAATGTTGTAGTTCATAAAGTGGCCACTTAACCCAGCCAATGACAGGTCATAAGCCCTGTAAACGCTCGAATATCCATATTCCTGAATTTGAAAGAATTCTTCCTCATCTCTGTAGGGATATAAAATGAAATAAGAAATTATTTATAAATATATAATCCCCTAATATTCTTTTTACAACCCTTTATACTTCCTCATCCTCCTTTTCCAATCCCTTCTTGTTTTTTTAGGCACTGTGTATGAGTATGTAAATATATATATATATATATATATATATATATAACTTCAACTGTTACTACTCAAAAAACCCGTTATTGGTCATGCAATCTAATGTTCCAAATCTTATATTATTACACTCTGCAACGACTGTGTTGGTTTCGTAAATAAATAAATCTCAAAAGTCAAGGGAATAAATAAATCTAACACATCACATCTCTATTATTAACATCCATCACATCTCCACCTATACAAAGTATAGCCTATCTATAATAGATTTATCAAAATAAAATAATCGTACTATGTAGATTTAGTTCTGCGTGTTAGCAGCGCCCATTGCATGGTGTAAAGCTAATCTTACTTGTTAACATTTTGAGGTGATAAAGATTTTGATAGGCGAGTTTCACCAAACTATTTCGAAATATCGATCTAAAGAGAGTGACGATATAAACAAGTATTTTAATCTAATCTTTTACGAATAAAAGTGTCTCGCTCTATAAATATTGCTTTTTAAGTGGTTCATACCTACTTACATTTATCTTTTTTAGGTATGTATATCACCTACACATACTTACAATAAAATATCTATACATGTGTTTACGCGATAGCCAATGAATCAATAAAAACATTGATATTTTCGTGTAGAAAATAAATTTATCCGCCTTGTGTTGTAGTGGTTAGCACGTTGGACTACCATGCGTGAGGTTGCGGGTGCGATTTTCATGTATTTCAATATATTTCATATGGCGTTTGAGAGAAAGACTGATGTAACAAATTATCAAGATTTACTGAACTTTGTGTACCAATGCAATTCCCTAATGCAAGTTTTCAGTTGAAAAACTTACTATTTTAGTCGGTAAACGTTCAAACACATGGTTGTCAAACAAAAAATAACCTTTCGATTTCAACCTTGAACTGAGTAAAAATGTTGAATTTTCATCTTTCGCCATGGTGTTTACTTTGTCTGTATTTTGAGTAAAATACACAGTAACAAGTGAATATTAAAACAAATATTACAGAATAACAACCATTGGACTTCATAATAATATATTGAAAATTGGACGGAAAAAAAACATGAGAAGTCCGATTTATTCTTGTTCGTAGTATCTTTATCTATCTATATATTTTCTATCTTTTAACTCACTTTGATGTAGGTACATATAATTTATTTGTAGTAATCTTACGATAAGAATATTTTTCTTTCTTTTTTACCTATTTTTGTTACTACCTGTGAAAACCTCTAATTGGTCTACTCTGTTTTCTTTTAATGTTTATTATAATGATTATTTGACTGTTGGTTTACCTATAAATAAAGAAATAAATTAAATTAATATTTATAATTCATACAAAAACTCCGATCTTACGCTCGTGCCAGTCCAAGGTATCGCACATGAAATATTTTTACCTGTAAAACCACATTGAAATAGATATTGGAGCCATCCACTTGCCTAATTATGCCTTTTCTTCGATTGCAGAGAACCTTACCATGATCACCGTGGATATGAGCCTGAAGATGTTAATATTCGCACCAGAAGCTCGGCGGTACTTGTGCTTCAACAAGAGGTGGAAACTGATTGGAGAGCGAATAGTAAGTATTATTTTGTTAAATTTCTCTGCTCTTCCCACATGGTGCACTATGCACTATTAACACACCAGTAGCTCAATCACAAATGATTATTGACGTGCTTAAAAACGTGCAAAGCATTTGACCGATCACAATAAACGTACGTTCATATCACGGTCGCGTTGCCAAGCACCATAGATGAAAGATGAATGGCACACTTTGGCAAATGTTTCGTTTTATTGCTTTCTCAAATTGATTTAAAGCAAATAAATGGCATGATAAATTGTTCACAAACAACTAAAACTCTATAAAACTAAATTATTGCACTTTACTTACAGTTTTGACGTATTTTCCATATTTAAAGCGGTATTTAAACATTATTTGATACGTGTAATGTCGCGAAACGTAAATATTTTGAATTTTGACATTTAATATTAGGTGTTGCCAAGCATCAGGTTAAAATGTGGCAATATTAAGAAATATAATAATCCCGATCGATAGCTTTTAACGGATGTTCCATTGTGATCGCGAAAACGTTAAACATCCATGGTGAGAAATCGTTATCACGTTGCTTATTAGCACGTCGATAGTTATTTGTGATTGAGCTACAGGTGCAGTTTACATGAAGTTTTACATGAAGGCGGTTTTCAAATAGTCGGAAATAATTGTGGCAGAAAGCGGGAAACATAACACGGGTAATCCCAAAAAACAAAGCAAATAGAATCAACAACGACCGTGAAAATCTACGCATATATTTAAATATTTCACATTTCCCCATCGGGAATCGAACCCGCGACCTCCTACTACACTAAGAGTCTTTTTCTTTTTCTACTAAAACTCATTAACTCCTTCATCGAAAAAAAAAAGATAAAAAAATATTTGTTTCATTCTTTTCACGTGTTAATTAACCTACGATTATAGTAAAATAATATTTATTATATAGATTAGATAATATTAATTATTTAGCCTATGTTCTTGAAGCCAGCGCCACTGATAAAATAACAAGCGACACACATATGTACGTACAATATGGTATGTATGTACTTCCTAAACACCAATTGACAGAGCGTATTTTATTTATCTTAATCCGATTACTATCTTGTTCGCAAGCCGTAAAACTTGGACAAATTGGAAAAATACTGCAAAAATCATTCAATATATTAATTTAAGGTACACAATCGTTTCTATTAACGACTTGACACTATTGCTAGTGAGAAAAATACTTTTAAAACATTTAGTTGACATACTGTTATTTTTAATTACATACACCATAGGAGCAGTAGCACTCATCTTAAAAATAAATTGAATATTTAGTAAACTTCTTAGTCACGTTCGTTTTCCCTTTTCCGCACTTACTAACTCTTAAGTCTTTCATTAATAAAATTATTATATTTCAGTGTAGAAACTAGACTTTTTTGGGTTATTCCTATTTTTACGTTGGAATAATATAGGGCATTGGGTAAATTTTTATCCATGCACACCTTAAAATGTATCATCATGATTTCAATCTTAAAAATAAGTATCTTAAAAAACATCCATCTTTCCACACTGACCATATTATCGGGTTTGGCAAGGATCGAAAACGCGTAGTACAACACTGGCAATTTAAAAATTAAATTGTTTTATCTTCATTTGTAATCCTTAAAAAATATATTTGTAATTATTGGTAAATTACAGTAATTGTATTATTATTGTTCCAGAGCGAGCAAGATGCGCTGAGCCAGCCGCGGTGTCGGTTCTACGAGAACATGCCGGACAACGCGTACAACACGTACCACTCTGTGGCGGGGCGCGGTCACTTCATGGCCTTCAACCAGCACGGTCTGCAGCCCGGGCTCCGGCGGGCGGCCGCGCCGGCCATGCAGCGCTGCCGCTACTTCCTCAAGAAGTCCTTCGGCAGCTTCAACATCTCCGAGCACAACAGCCGCGTGGGCGGCACGGCGGCCGACGCGCGCCGCCGCGCCCCGCACAAGCGGCCGCGCGGCCACGGACCGCGCCACCACCTCCGCCACGGCCGGAAGAAGAAGTTCCGCGAGCCCGCATAGGCCGCGCCCGGCCGCGCCGCTAGCCGCGCCCGCCCCGCGCTTGACCCGCTGTAGACTGCAACGCGTAGTGAACCGCGTGCCTACCGCTCCCGCGCCGCGCCGCGCCGCGCCGCGCCTCGCCTGCGGTTACAATATGAAAATACGCTTATATATATTTAGGACGATGTGTGCAGTTCAAATGTACTTTTTTACTATAATAACATTATTTAACTGGACTCTCTTACAAAGCATAACTTATTATCGATGTATATTATTGCGCAGTATTATCGCACTGACTTTAGATTTAACGTATTATAGACGCGCTTTCTTCCTTCGGCTCGCTCTTAACAAACAAAGTGTACCTACGCTTCTCGATATGTATTGTGAAATTCCCCATGAAGTCGCGAGGTAGTCGGACTGTGTTTACAGTAGAGCTAGACACCAATGTGTCCAGTGTGAATCCGCTGAGTATCATCGTGTTGTTGCCCGCTCGCCTAACTGCGCACCGCGCACCGCCAGCCAGCTCCACTCCACGACCGACCTCCCTACTCCCTACTCCCTACTCCCTACTACTACGGGCTGCGGTTGGTACTAATCAATCATCTTTACTAATTGTGTACAAATATTATCAAACACGGATACTTTTGTTCCGAATAAGTGTTTCAAACGGTCTGTAGACACTGTTCTAGAGTAACAAAAGCACCTGTGTTTGAGTGTCGTTTTGAGGCGAAGAGAAAACTGTATTTCCGTACCTAGTGTTTCCCTCTTCGTTGAGAAATCGATTTCGTGAACTTCGGAGTACGTACCTTATATTTATCAATAAACCTTAAGAGATATTTGGCCTCAACAGTCATTGTAGAAGATAAATCGCTTAGTCATTATCCGTGGGATTTACAAAATTGATAGAAAATAATAAATGTTTTGCGACTACATTACGAAAAGCATGTACATTACAATACTCAAAAACGTGAAATCAAAATATAATCCAGAATCTATCTAGTTAAAAATGAACAACATTGTTGTTGTTAAACAAAGTGCATTTTTTAAACTGTCTACTTTTCAGTGTATGAAAATTCGTTTTGGTGAGACATACGTGTATTTACACAAATTGTAAAATCAACCCCTTTTGTACATCCGCCTTATTTACGTAAAAACATTTTTTTATCAATGTTGCTGTTGCTATCGTTGTTGTAAAACCTTGTGACAAAATCACTCAAACTGAAGAAGCAATACAATAAAATTGTACGTAATAAAATCAATGTATTGTTATGTGAAAATAATATTAACTTAATGATTAGTCTTTGTAACCTTAAATACTTTTATTTAACGACTAATATATTTATTTAACGACTCTGAAAAATAACGTGTACTTAAAACTTGTTTATTTACGATTCGTTGCGAGAACCGTAGTTTTATATGAAGTTACTATATACTCTTAATGACAGAATTAGGAGTTGTCTCGTGGATAGAAATTGTTAACTTTGATTCCAATCCTTCTGCAATAACAAAATTATCCTTAACCTATGAAGAAAAATGACCTTAATTGCAAAATTCATTGTAATGAGAACGAGATCTTTTTATTAAATCATCTCGTTGATACTAGAAACGAATTTCATTAAAAATATAGCGACAGTTCAAATATCGTCATCCTAGTTAGAAACTAAATTTAAAAACAGTAATCAATACTCAATTTTCCACTGTGTGAACTATCAAATCTTGTTTGACTGTATCATGTTTAAAATAATTAAATATATTTATGCTTATTCATTTGACAAGACAACATTCGATTCATTGTAGATTTTTTTTTAGAAATTGTAGACTGAAATACTACTTACTGAAAAGTTATTTTTTCGACCCAATTTAGTTTTTAACTAGGAGTTTAATGATCATCCCACGTATCTTTTTTGTCGTGATATTATTTTTTACATTCATCATTGATCATTTTTAATCGAATACTAGCATAACAGTGTTAAACGTTCATTCCTAACAACGCATTTCTTCCTTTGGGGCTGTCAATAAATTACGTCAGTATTATTTTTTTTGCAATTTTTTACCCCCTCCTTCCCTTTGTCAATATAAAAATGTTCCAACAAGTTTTGTAATTAAATATAAACTTCTTAAACCCCCCCCCCGTATTTTTTTGAAGTGATTTATATACGGCCCCTTTTGTAATTTCCATCCCTTCATTAATATAAGCTTTTTACATGTGTTTAAGATCTGTGCCATAGTGAGTTTGGCAATTTAAATTATGAAAATATTAATATAATTTTAATTTTAATTATTGTATTCATTGTTACGATATATATGTATGTATAAAATAGTAACTATAATGTAATTATATAACATTGGAAGATAAATTGTACTTGTTTACATTCCGAAACTGAGGATATTATTTCTAAAATTGGAAATATGAAAAGAATAAACAAAAGAGGTAAAATTCTACTACAAATGAGTTTTTATTTTTATTTCCCTTCTTTTTTCAAAACAACAGCAATAGAAACACATAAAAATAATAAAAGGATTAATAAAATTGATCTAGAGCCAAAAACGCTTAAAAAAATTGACATTTCAATAGCGAAAAAGAATGATTGGTTTATGGTTATATATGTGGCGGGCAACAATGACGTCACGCGAGCGAAGATGACGACGGAAGACGAACGTGTACGAAGGCGTACGAACTTACGAGGGAAATCCTTTCGGCCCCCTTCGTGATCGCACGCGTAGCTAAGGAATATTATTCCCGCCAACTTTCGAGAATGTAAAATCATTTTTATTTTAACTATATTTTCACCATTCTTTTTCATTCATTTAAGTTTAGCATCAGTAGTTAGTTTTTGTGAATAAACGACCATTGTAAAAAACGTAAGTACCTGTTTTACTCTCTCTCTCTCTCTCTCTGTGCACCCACATATCTGGTATACTCACGAAATGTACAACACAATTAGCCACCAACTAGGTGACTAAATATACTGGAAGAATCAATTATCGAACTCAACTTGAAAGAAAAAACTATAAATTGATTATGTGGCAATTATTTGCCTTCTTCATGTGTTAAATCAGCATTGTGAGCAATAAAACGCTTTAAATAATCATTCAATATATTGATCAATAGGTAATGATTCATTACCAGAAATAAAAATAAGCTACCTATTGAAAAATCTTACTGTTAATAATCTTCTTCCTTTTAATTAATTGTCCGCCTCGTAGCATAGTGATGAGGTGGATGAGTGCAGGAGGTCGCGGCTCGCGGGTTCGATTTCAACATGAAATATTTATTTATATGTGATTTTCATATTGATATTTCATGTGTGATACTTTGGACTGGTAGGTACAAAAGCGTGTGTCTGGTCATCTTACCTTCATATAACAGAATGATCAAGATACACTGCTTTTGGTGTACTGATACAGTGCCCTATGCACCATTGGGTAGTGATAAGGGAAAGTAATAGTAGTAGATTAATTCTGAACGTTACATAAATATATACGAATTCCATGTATGTATACGTTAATTAAATACAAAAAAAACAATACTGAATTAAACAGTCAGGAAAGGAACCTCTTTAGGTAGGATACATTTTTTTGTGTCAGTTTTCAAATAAGTAAGTATTTAATAATGAAAAATCATTTGATTATCAAATGCCATAATTAATTACGGTACCTATTATAAAGGCATATAATAAAGGTTTGGTATGCAAGGATAAGCTTACGTACATACGATCAATGTCAAAACTATTGTTTCTCAACTTTAGGTCTGCGGCGCTGAGTAATTCCGAAAAATATGACTTTAAACTAGTTATATTTTAACCAAACATTCTTCGATGAATAATTGCAGATAAATTTTATATTAAAACACTTCACAATATTTTAATAAATTTCATATTAAAACTCTTTGGGAATCGAACCCGCGACGATCACATGTACAGACCAATGCGCTATGCTACAAAACGAGACGGACAACTTATTTGACTAAAAACAACGGCTTAAAAAAAACACTTTTTCAGATGCTCAAACTCAGCTCGTTCAAATTTTTATTTGTATTTTTTTCATGAAAATTTTTTTCTTTAAAAAATACATAATTGCCACATTTACATATTTTTTTTAAATAAACGAAAATCCCACCAAGGTATGGTATACCAATACATAGGTACATTGCCTCTTCTAAATTTGGTTTAATATTTTACATATAAGCATTTACTAATAAAAAATTGTAATAATTACAATTGATTGCGTATGCTTTCTTCTTTAAATCTTTCTCCATTTTTCTGTATAAAAATCTTCAAATCAATGGATTTTTAAAAAAAAATTAAGGAGTAGTAAGGCTATTTTTGTTTGTTTTTCACAGAGCAAAACCCAAAAGTTGGAGAAACAGTCGTAACAAAATATTAATACGTAAACAAAAATATCTTAGACCTCCTACGGCGTGTAAAGGACCTTCACAAATTACCTACGTATTTTAAATAAAACTCGAACCAAAAAGGACAAATTAAAAGTTATTTTCAGATAAATTTTTATCAATATTCATTAATTTTTGATGAAGACTTTATCAAGAAAACAGGATATTGCATCAAACAAGCTTTAAAGATAAAATTATTATATTAATTTTTAATAAATTATAAAGCCTTCACATATTTGCAGCACTCCGCATTTAAGGACCATTTGTTTTTTTTTAATTATTAAAAATTGAATTTTTGTTTACTGTTTATTTTAGTTAAAAATTACTTTAATTTTGTTTTTATATAATATTTTTCGTATAAATAACTTGGCGAAATTCCATGATTCAATTTTTTATAAATAATTAATCAAAGTTAAATAAAAATAATTGGTAACTTCCACTTACACTTATTAATATAAGTGGATTTAACTTTAATTAGTTATTTTTAAATAATTACAATAATTTTTGCTATAATTATACATTATATATAAACACAAGACCATAAAAACTATATGTATTCCACTTTAAACACGCATAATACTCGAAATCCCCAAAATAATAAGTAAAATGTATGATTTTAAAGTACGGTGATTTTAGTAGCATATATTTTTCATTAATTTATTTAACCTGTATCTTTCCCATCCTTCTCCCTTTTCCCTAACCTAACCGTTCCTTACTTTTTTCCTGCAGTGCATCTCTTTTTTTCTCATGTTTTTCTTTTCTAATTTAAAAATTGTCTTATTTCTAATTTTTTATTTCCTAACAGTTGTATTACTTAGCATTCGTTTCATATTTGTGAAAAGCTGTAATTGGATTTATACATACATATGCAATTATCTTGAAAAATGTACTAATTAAGACTGTTGTTTTTCCGTAAATAAAAATAAAATGAAATAAAAAATAACCGAATATGGCATAGAAAATATTATAAACATCTGTGTAGGCTTCATTTGTAAAATAAGACAGTATTTAAAAAGTAGTGTAGGCAATTATTTATCTACAATCTTCACTCAAGTAATTTAAAACCAATATTCCTGGTTAATAGAAATAAAGTTACGGCTACGTTAAAAATCAAACTTTTACCCACAATAGTTAATCAAATAAGCTACCGGCAACACAGTCGTACAAAATAAAAACTTTTTTATGCTACTCTCCAAACATAAGGGACATCATTAAAGCGTAATAAAAGAAGAAAATAAAAGTTGAAAAACAATCCAACAAACGAGGCACTTGGTTCACAAGAGGACATGACGATGTTCAAAGACATTCTCGGCTGATAGCGCAAAGAAGCCAGCCAAAAAAAAACATTTTCAAATATTGGTACAAGGGAAAATCGTTTTTTGAGGGCTTAGTCTCTGAGAACTATATAAGGCAGGGTTGTACACACAGTCCCGAAGAGATCACAATAAAAATAAATTTATTTAAAATAATAATACTTTATTTACTATATGCTTCTAACAAATTAATAGTAAAAATAGTG
Organism: Micrasema minimum; assembly: GCA_022494985.1. Lineage (NCBI taxonomy): Eukaryota > Metazoa > Arthropoda > Insecta > Trichoptera > Brachycentridae > Micrasema > Micrasema minimum. The sequence continues at coordinate 14,323 of JAGVSP010003854.1, forward strand.
CTAAGACAATAACAATTTCAATCAAAATTCCGTTCAATTCAGTCTACTATACAATCATGAAACTTAGGTAGAATGTTATTATTTATTTAAAGTCGAAAATTTTACTTAAAAACGACGTTTTGGTTAGTAAACGTAAAACAAAAAAGGTTTTGGTTTTGATTGGCTGTTCTTTTTTTTATTGTTAAAAAAAATTACGAATATGAGAAAATGTATACTCGTATGATACAAGTAGATAGTGAATTACTTATTACACACTTAAAGTTTTTTTGAGAACTACTATGGCCAAGTTTGAGATCTTCAAAAGGACTCAATCTTTACATTTTTCTCAACAATCGTAACTGGTGTTATATTTTTTAGTAAACTGATCACTTTAAAATTCACCTCAATGCGCAATGGCGCTGTGCATTATTAGGTGCCAATTGTATTTTTTACATTAAATTATTTATTTTTCACACGAATTTTTTTATCACTAAGCGGTATACATTTATTGACACAGGTAAGTACTAGATATTACGTTGCAGCGATCCTGAATGACCAACCCGTCGTCGCAGCAACGGCGTGTGTTATAAAGAGTGAGAGATTCAGCAGAATCTTTTGGAACTAGCTTTGTTATCTTTTGGTTGTATAAATTTTTAACAAATGTTTAATTTACACACAAATCAATGATAGAATTATAAATAAAGCAATAACAGTATTTTTTTCCTTATTATAAATATTGGTTCCTCAAGAATGACTTCTGAAACTCATATTATAACTATTACGCAATTTTACTCCAGCGCATAGGCATGATATTAAAAAACTATGTTTCGCTCTTAGAGTAATGACGCGCCAGGCTATAGAGGGGCCCTACGGTCAAAAACCATTCTATGATTGTCAAACACGAAGTTGGCTATAGTTTGCAGCAAAACAAATGCCAATGTTTTACAAATGCCTAATGCGGCCTTGGCATATCGACAGTAATCAACTGTCACTATCAACAGTAAACATACTTTAATTTACAAATTGTCACCTAAATTAAGAAAAACTGGTAAATAATGTAAATATGTTGATAAAAGGAAAGTTTTAATACAAATAATACCCATGTTAGGACAATATATGCAAAAATCAATGTAAATCAAAATAATTATTTATCGAAATCAATTACCTGTGAAATGTGACTCCTTTAACACCTTTGACACTCTTACTGCTACAACCAAGCATACTACAATTCACCATTGCCGTTTTTGATGATTAAAATCAGGAAGTATCCACGTTATTTACTAGCAAAGCGACGAAAGTGACGTTACGCGTCTGTTGTCAAACAAATAATGATGGCCGCACAGCAGAGTGAAGTTGTCGCTAACAAAAATTTGCAACGCTTCCGCTGTATGGGAAACGGCGAAAGGGCCTCTCTATAGCCTGGCGCGTCATTACTCTAAGGTTTCGCTACACTCGATGTATCTAATGCAATACCCTATGAACCATTGGATGCAAATAAGGGAGAGTAGTAGTCGTATTAGTAGTTCTATATTTTGCTTGAATTCAAATAAAGTATTCTCAATTTTGAAAGGAGTTGATTTCAGGCGGCGCGGCAGGACCCACAACAGCAAAAACTAGACGCCAGACGGTCAGACATACGTGGGTGCATACCTAAGCATAAACTAATAGATAAATATGTTAGTAATTCCAGCGCTTGTGGGTGGTAAGTGTAAGCAACAAGGCAGGTGTTAATTTATTCAATAATTGAAAGTATTTAACATTATATTAAGTGGCAGTTCCCGGTATTTGTGTCGCAGCCCTGCTTGTCAGTGTTTGAACAAACGGGAATTAGAGTCCATTAGATGTAGAAGTAGGAACACGGCGAACAAAGTGTTCCCGGACAAGTGGCGTGTTTGCGCTTACTTACCTACTGGGGAACCAGTTAATGGACCGCGGACCGCTATCGGATGTCAAAAGCGGAGCGACAGTGGACAAATACCGAGTGCCAGCCCTGAACAAATCTTCACCGCGGTCGTGGGTCGTGGAGAGATTCCAATTTGAATTCAGAAATCGACCTGTCAAATTTCAATCTGTGATCTTGATTAAAATTTGGAAAAACGGAAAAAAAAATCGATGATAATAAAAATGTTCATAAACAAAAGTCGAATACGAATCAAGATAATGGCTGATTCTTATTTTAAAATCCGAATCGAATCCATCTCGACCCTTACTTTCTAACACAGTAATCATCGACTAGTAATCCCAAAATAAAAATGTTTCACAGTAAGAATGTTTTTTTTCACTAAAAAATATGATAATTTTCACAATTATGGTGGTCGGTAGGTATAGTTCATACTTAAAAACACAAAACAATGGATTCTGAATTTTTTAAGTGCTAAAATATTTATTTATAAAAAACTGTTTTCCTTAACTTTTTTAATTTCTAAAAATATATACTTCATACATGTACGATAATATTATATTATTGTATATTCTTATTATATTGTTTAGATTACTATAAATATGTATAGTAAAAAAATTGTCGTTTTAAAAACGGGAGACGAACGTATTGACACAGAAAATTTATTTTAAACAAAGTATTTTGGAGTTTACATTGTATTATAAGAAATTCGTTGGTGATATAAGATGTACCAAAAACTATCTGTTCAGCTTTCAAATCATAAATAATACATTAGCAAGCTGTACACTGTCTACTTCACCACTGTTTCAGTAGTAAAACCGCCAAATCATAACGAATTAACATGGTAGTCGTATAATAATTTCCTTCTCTAGCAGGTGAAAGACTAACTGACTGTCTGTTTCCTCCGAGATCCGTAAACTACTCGGTCATGGTGACCGACGCGGCAGACGAACCCACCTACCCATTGTCCTAAGTCTAAGTTCCTACCACTAAGCAAACACGGATTGCTATTCCTAGTTTGTAGAATTACAAATGTGAAGTAATCAGAAATACTTCTCTTCTTGTAATTAATTTAATATTTTCTTTCCTTTCATTTAATTTTCTAATACTCTAATAGTTTATGTTACTTGTTAGGAAAGAATGGCAAATATCTGGACAGCGATTACAAACGGTATTCTACAGGCACAGGTGACATCTCAATAGAAAAGAGAAGTTTGGAAGGGAATTAGAATATATTGGCTTTTACGGGGCTTATGACCTGTCAATGACTGATCAAGTAGCCACTTGACGACATCCATATATGTTAATTACCGGAACTTGTAAAATATAGCATATTTATAGTTCGATTCACTGTCTGTAATAGTGAAAAATTGATGTAGCATGTTTTCTCTCTTTCGGTGTTTTGATTACCTTTGCGAAAAATTCAACGCAGTTTAATAAGCAATAAACAAAAATTAAAATCTTCTCCACCGTCAATCATCAATATTATTTAGGATTATGTTGTTGATAATATTTATTAATAACGTAATAAATTATGGCCAAGGCTTAGAGAAAAACGCATTAGTAGAGAGAGAAAAGAAATATCTAACATTCCCCGACTACATAATTTTTTTATCAAAATACACTGTAAATTGTATCAATTAGTGTCAAGGTTAATATTGTAAAAACATGAAAGTGTTTTTTAAGTTACCTTATTCAACGAATGAGAAGTGTGGAATTATTATGATTTTTTTTAAAAAAGGGCATCCATTACTACCACTACTTCCTCTTATCTGCACCTAATGGTGCATAGGGCGCATTGATACACAAAGTGCTATGAATCTTGGTAATTTGTTACATAAAGGCAAGATGATCAGTCTTACGCTTCAGCGTCAGTCCAAAGTATCACATATTATGAAAAAACTGCAAAGCAAATTTTCACGGCTCCCAGGAGACCGATCCAGAAAAGCATTATCTGTAACTTAAATATTATTGTAGAAATAATTATATAGTAATTCTGCAGTTGATATAAAAAAAATATTTGAGTTAGAAATGTAACATTTTACCATAAAAAATTGATTGTTGGATTTTTAAATAGCCTTCTTTTTTTTCATGCAAAAAAGTGACGACAAAATTGCCGTACATCGTGGAATTTTGGCAGTTTCATTTACATTCGAATAAAAAAAGTTCACTTTTCTAGATTTCATTCAAAACCAATAAAAGACTGTCTTTTAAATGTAACCTTTTAAATGTATCATTTTTCCTTAAAATATCAGGTGTTGATTCACGGAACATCGCCTTAAAAAATTTCAAAGTATCGTTTACACTTCTAAGATAGCCCGTCATCGTTCCGTTCTCAGAACAGAATTTAGGATATAATATTGGGGATAAAATTTGTAATATAATAAGGTTTATCGCGTGTAAAAATGGCAACGCGTCTCGTGCGCAGGGAGCGAGTGGCCACCCTAAAAGGCGGCAATAAATTACTATCTTAATGGTCAATTTGTTGCGTTCCTGCCATATCCAGGTACCGACTATCATCAGCAGATGTACTGTAAACAGGGTTGCCACAAAACAAATCTCCCAAATATTCTGTACCTATTAAGTGCAGTAGGAATATTCTCAAATTGAAACACATCAAACAAATCAAAGTTTACAAAAGAAACTTTTTTATGTACATCCCGAAAACAGGTGAATATACATCATATTTGGAGTCGAATGTGTAAAATAACTTTTGAATCTGAGTTTGAAAAAAAAAAGATTTTCTTCTCATAAAAGCTTTTCATAGTAGGTATCGCAGATTAAGTAAAATTGCTCAAATTCACATAAAAATGCTGCTTTTGATTATGTTTTATTTAAAGATACTATTAATTTTACTAAATAAATGATATTTGATAATAACTTACAAAAATAAATCGAAAAAACTGAATTTTCTCGAAAACTATGGGTCAAATTAAAAATAAATTATTCTACAAATCAACTCCAAATTATGATGTAGATTCACTGGTTTCCCGCTTGTACATCGATTTTTGTTACACGGTGTATAATAAAGGCAAGATGAGCACGCTGATCTGGTCGTAAATCGAACCCGAGACTTAATGCATGGTAGTCCAATACGATAATAGAAATAATAATAATAATAATAAAAATATTCCAAACCTTGAAGTGGGGAGTGCAAGCCTCTAAAGTTCATATCAGAGACAAAATAAATAAATATAAAAGAATACATTATACTTTAAAACAGAGAAAAAATAAATATTAATGAGAACTAAAAAGTAAAATATGAAATATGAGAAGAAAAAAAAGCAGAAGCCATCACACTTCACGGAGTTGTTAAGATCGTCCGGGGGCTGGGGGTACAACAATCTAAAACAATTCTAAAAATCTGTGCCTTATAAACATGATTTTACCACAACTATTACTACTACTTTCGCTTATCCGCACCCAATGGTGCATACGGCATTGGTACACCAAGTACAGTGTAACTTAAACATTTTATTAGATGAAGGTGGTACGATCAGTCTTACGCTTCAATACCAGTTCAAGGTTTCACACATGAAATATGAAAATTGAACAACCTTATTTTAGGTCAAATAAAATAATATAATATAAACGTAGACTTTATTATTTTCGCTGGTGCCTTCTTCCAAAGTCATGACCGCTGACAACTTGAAGGGAGTTTATCCAATCCATATGTTCCGTATATAGAGCGAAGTCAATATATTATTTTTCTTTCAACTTACTGCATTAATGCACCAATTGCAATAGTACCTGGTAATATATAATTATAATCTTAATTAATTATCTTCTTAATTAATTACCTACGGGTAAGCTTTTAAATTACTAGGTACTTTAAAATTAATATTACATTTTGAAATTTTCGAGATTTTAACCGAAGTGTATTTAATAAAATGAGCACTTAAAATTTAAGCTTGGCGTGAAAGCTTTTTGGAGATTACACAATTAGGAATTTGTTATAAAAGGATTTGTTTCCGGTCCTAAAGCACCTGTCGAGCCTAATTTTAAGCCAGTTCAATAACGACAAGGAAATATTAAGGCAGCCTTTTGGGATCCTGCTGGTTAAAAAATAGTTCCAATAATTATGTTAAAATGAAGATTATCTTTTGTAGCATAATATTTTTTATTTCACAATTTACTCAATATCATGAGAGGGGAATGTAACATCGAGCCTTAAAAGTAATGTATTATTTCTCTAAGTTATAAAGTGCACTTCATTGGTACACCAAGTGCAGTGTATCTTAATCATTTATTAAGTGAAGGGAAGATAAGGTCTTACGTTTCAGTACCAGTCCGCGAATCAAATTAAAAATAATGTTCCATGTAATATTTTCGCCATAGATTGACAATTCAAGTTAAAACTACGCTACTAAATAATATATCTCTTACATGAAAAATGTACAGAATTTTATTGAAATATTCTAGGGGATAAAAATATTCACCTTGACCACTAAAAATGCACTACTAAGCGCCAAAAAAAACACCAACATATAGATTCGAATTATTTTCAACTTATATAATATCTAATAGTATAGATTTTTTAAGGTACTCGCAGTTCTGAACTATTTTAGAGTTTCACAAACCTGTTAATTGGGCTTGTATTAAAAAATTAAATAAACCATATTATCATCAGAGTGCTCGTTTGTTGATTTTTGAGAACAAGTTTCTGAGAAGAACACTAGGCATTAGGTGGTTTGACTTCACAAGAAATCTTGAAGTTCCGGAACGGACGCAGCAGCCTCCAATAACTTGAGTCGAGCAGTCGCAGTGGTGGACCTGGCTTGGGCATGTACGCCGCAAAGCCTCAACCCGAGCTGCCTCTTTTTTACGCCATCTCCTTGAGGGATCTAGTGATGTCCACATGAGCGAACGTGGCGAACGAAGAAGAAGAAGAATCATCATCTAACCATAACTGGTCCACGTTGGAATTTAAGCGGTCTATATTACGTAGATTACTACAACAATGTAATAGCATAATAATTCAACAAGAGTACCTCAGAGTATGTTGTTTGCATCTTTATTGGACCGGATAACTCGCTTAGTGCTTTTATTCAGGAATAACATGGAATAATCTGGAAGGGGTGATTACTGATTATGGCGGAGGGATAATTCGCAGAAGGGTCGTGAATGGAATATCAAAGAGACGGGTGATCTTTGTAAGATAAAGTCATGAACATTCCTTGGGGAGAAATAGTTCAGATATCTGAACAATGTTGACTGAATCTTAGATATTTACTAAATAACGGGGCTCTGTGATTTGTCCAACAAATTGTTGCTCAGTGGGTAAATTCGCATGCATGTTAAAGAGCCAAGATAGATGTTTATTAATTTAGTTTTCGGTAATATACTTTCTTCTCAAATACGATTCGATATTCTTAAAATTAAGAATTTAGAAAGGAAAGACGGTTCGTTTATGCAGAGCGAATTAATTATGAAAGAACGGCTAAAATTATCTATGATGCGAATGTACCTCGGTGTAGAAGTCGAGGAAGGCAGAGAAAGACATGGCATGATCGGGTACAGCAAATATTTAAACGTGGTTATAAGAAAAGATGGAATAATCGGAGTGCATTCGTTAGAAGATGTATTAACAGAGGAAGCAAGGTAAGTGTATCGGGAAAGATGTTGTGGCGTTCTATCCTCTGTCCCTTTTGGGAAACGGCGTAAAATTTAATTAGTAAGAAATTTTATGAAATGATTCATGTGTATTTGAGTTTTTTTTTTCTTTAGCTCTTAGTAAAAGTATTGAACAGCGACCAATTAAAAATATTGAAAAAATCACAAAGCATTTTCTAAATTGATTGATAGTTCAAGGAGTAGTATAATTCATCCCAATTATAAATCATGCATATAACATGAAAATCATTTATAAAGGGGGTAACTTAATGCCATTTTGCACTTTTTGTTAACAATTGCTCACTATTGGTTGAATTTGATACTCGTTCAGTTTTGACAGTAATCCATAAATAAAAAAATCAGATTGGTACATAAATTAATTCCAAAACGCACGTTTAATTTTATTGCTCTATTTTGTATGGAAATAATACATATATGTATTATACGTGCACTAAGGCAAACCATGAATGGGTGCATCAAAAAAAAATCAGCCACCCAGAAATGCATTGAAATCAGGGGTTGCGAAATTTACATCGGAAGTGTTCCTTTGTAGCGGGATGAATTATTTATTTATATATATACAAAAGGATACCACGTGTCAATGTGGTCTTTCTTCTCCTGGTCCAAATGTAGGGCGGTCGCAATATTTATTAGAAGGTTATCATATAATGCATTACCGCGTACATCTGCTCTTAACCCCACACTATCTAGGGTTGCCAGCTTAAATATATTCGGGGTAATACTATAACCGAAAAAATAAATGATATAAACTCCTTATACACTGTGTCCCACGATGAGACCGCGAAACTCCGGAGGGTGATTGTTCATGGTATTCTGAGAAAAAAATCCTTGCAAATTTTTTTGATCCGGGCATTTCCAATAATTAATTTTAAAAAAGTATTCATAAAAAGCGACGAGTGTAATACTGGCTTCTGTTTGAAGTGCTAGCGGCGGCGGGGTGGCGGTGGGCGGGGAGGAGTGGGGGACATTCAAAATTCGAATTTCATATCTGAATCTTTAGTTTAAGTTTCAAAAATATGTGATTTCTTCGCGCTTATTGGTGCAGTTCACGTGGTGTGAGCCAGTTAAAAAATTGACGGTATTACACGCGTGAATTTTTATTCATATTTTAATAATTTTTTAAAGAAATTAGAATTGAGTTTTTTTGAAAAACTTTCTTAAGATTTTTTTCTCAGAATATCATGAATAATCACCCTCTGGAGTTTCGCGGTCTCATCGTGGGACACGGTGTATAATAGAGTAAAGTTGCCAACCAACACAGTTTTTTAAATAAATATTAAATTTTTAGTAATTATCTTTGGAATTAATTTCTAAGTTCAAGATGAATCTGTGATTTATTTTGCGAACTAAGAATTGAATAAATACGCAAATATTATGCATTTAAATATTTATTATTCCATTTAATTATTGTGAAAATTATGTACTACTAGATTTCTTATAGGTACCAGAAATACGGATTGTATGTTTTTAATATTTTAAAATTTATCAAAGACACATAAAAAAATAAGTGAGTTTATTCACAAAAATTACAGCACAATTTTTCAACACGATTAATATGTACGTTAATTCTTTTAAAACCTGAAAGTATTCATGTATAATATTATTTATTTAAAAATGATCTATCATACGAGATTACAACGTTAAATAATGTAACTTTATTTCATGTGCTCCTATTTACTGTAATTTGACAACCCTGATACAATATTAGACCAGAAAAGTAAGGCTACCGATTCGCTTGTTAATTGATTCACCATAACACTATCATAATATCACCCCTATTTAGTTCGGAACTAGATAGTGTAATGGCGAATTGTCATTAAATAATAGATACTAACCACGCAATGGTTACCTTAAAAATATTACAGAAAAAATACAAAATAATGGTGGTATTAGCAGATAATACTTTTTGTTGAAATTCTAATTTATTTGTCAATTTATTTGAAATTTTATCTGCAAACCTATTTAGCTATAATACTTATGGAAATCTCATTAATAAATAAGTAATATTGTACCATGTTTATTATTAAATCAGCCAATAATATGTTTGTATGGAGTAGATTGCATTTATTGCATTTCGGGGGATAATGTTAATAATTGGAAATCATTATCTCAGACATCTAATTAATAAATTATTCGGTAATTGACACACAAAGCAATAAAATTAAATTTAAGCGTATACGAAAAATTGAAAACTGGTGATTTTGAATATAATAGCTTATTCCTTATTTTTTTAACGGTTTATCTGTAGCAATTATAATCCCCAGAAAAAAGATATTAAATATTTGAAATCCTCAAGTGATTTTTTAAGTCTCCTTTTTTGCACACTGAAAGGAAAATGTAACAAAAAAAATTAAATCAAGAGCCTCCACTCGTTTGCTTGTAAATATTATTACTAATCTGACATTATGCAAGTGCAGAATAAATAAAAATTAAAAAGGAAATAAATAAAATTAAAAAACCGATTGTTTAAAACATCAACCCTACTTAAATTTATATTGCAAATTATTTTATATTTTATTTTGGAGTAAATTACTAAAGTCTACATTATAAACGGTGTTAAATACGATACACGTATAAAACTTTACAAACTAATTAGTATACTCTGTATCGATGTTAATAAAACAGCGTGTTTACATGTTACCTAAGTTTGTTTATAATTAAGTCATAAACCCTTGAAGGATGTATTTTATTGTACCCTTATAGCGTATTTTATGAAGGATATATTAATTTGTAGAGCAAACAGAATTAATGTTTCCAGGGGCATTTTAATAACATAATATTATGCATAATCCTGCTTACATCTTGTTATATAAGAAAATAAGGTTGATATTTTATGATTTAAAAAAAGTATAAACATAAAGTCAAGTTTTACAGTTATAGTAGTGCGCTATTTTCACAGAAAATTTTTGTTACAAGCCTATTACGTGTGAAAAATATTAATTATATAATATTTCGGTACCCATAAGATCAATATTAGGCACCTACCTTAATACATTCAATAATAAGCCACTTAAGAAAAAAGTACATAAAATGAGCGAAATAGTTCAATTCATTTGAATCTTCGTTATGTAAACGTATTTTTATCCCTATATAAAAACTTCATCATCCTTGTTGAGTTAGTCATCAACAAATTAAATAATATCCATAATATTATTAGCGTAAAAATGATAGTGTACATCAGTAATGTCAGCCGAAAAATAAATCTCAGTGTTGTCTGCGGAAAAAATAATCTCCATCGGTTCTTAAGAGTAGGTTTTTAACCTCAATTCATTAGCAATTAGGTTTTTGTGACAGTTCGAAAAGTTTGTTGATAATTGTATTGTTATTACATGTAAGAAAGATTAATTTAACAATAATATCTTAATTTTGTTAGATTTCTTCCATCAGTCCTCCCAGATTCTACTCAGGCCTCGGTCGGGCGGCTCTGTGGGCCTCCGTAAATTAGGTTTCTGTTTGTTGGGACCATTGGTTAATTAATACATGTATTAAGGACTTTTAGCCAATCAACTAAAGGTGGAACAACCAAAAATCGAGGCGCGGAAGCGCCGAAAAGCCCCGCAGGGCTAGCATTTAACAGTCTTATCACTTATAACACTGTTATCTGCTGGTTTATAATTAACCGGACATGCAACGCGTTATATCTATATTAAACATTATATTAATTTTGGCTATGAAGACATTTTTCAAAAATTCAGTCGTAAAACAGTAACTGATACCTTTATACAAAGCTGTTAATTTCCTACATTTTTACTGCTGTAATACATTTCGATCGATATCTTAATAAATTTTCATCACGTGTATACATTCATAAATATATTATTATAGTATGTGCCTTTCAGATAATAAGTGGCGTTAAATCTTAGTACGTGATATCATAATAATAGTTATTATATTACAGTAAAATTATTAAGCTGATCTTGCGATACTTGTAAGTTATGCCCTGGAGTGGCCATATAAAATAATTTTCATTCATTTTACATAATTTTATTTTTACGCACCGATTGTATCGCTCTTTATTGAAGCCTTAAAGCATGCTCCACCACGTGACTCGAGGGCGCTTTCCCATACAAACGTATTCCTCGATTTTATCCCTGGAATTAAACATTAGAGCAATGATTTTTTCACACATTTTAGATATCGACTAGATGCGTGTTTGTATCGTCTTAACTTTTTAATCATTTATATATCTCCTTTAACATATAAACAATAAGATTAATTTTAATTTAATTAATATCCGAAAATGTATTTTTCGTAGCATGATCTAGTTGGCCAGGAAACTGACTCCATTAACAAGGATTCTGGGTTTGGTCACTAGTGATAAATCACGATAGTTCAATAGGAAATATCTCAAACCTGGGTGTTTTTCCATGTTAAGTAATAACCTGTGCAATCAGTTAATTAGGGCATTTTAAAGAACATGTTTTTACAAAGCCCATAGTAAAATTTTTAAAAGTTATGGTGGGGTATATTTATTCAAGAGACAAGAGGCAGAGACAATCAGACCAGCGAGGTGGATAGGAGGATAAATCTCACTTGGGTGGCTTTTAAAAAGCTAAATTCCACATTCCGAAGCTCCATCCCCAACTCCCTCAAGACTCGAGTGTTCAACCAATGCATTCGGCCCGTCCTTACTTATGGCGCGGAAACAATCACTCTGACCAAGCAATCCTCCCATTGGTTGCAAGTTGCACAGAGGAGCATAGAGAGAATTATGCTTGGAATAACATCAAGAGACCGAAAAAGAAACGATTGGATCCGACGCCAGACTCCTGATGTTATACGTAGATTTGAACAGATTCCGAGACTTCTTTCCAAGAATCTTTTATAGACTCTCCTATTACAAGTGTTCCATTAAAAAGCCCGGATGGGGTAGTGAAAAGCAAACCCGCAAAACTAGATACTAAAACCTATTCTGTTAATGCCAAACGAGATATTAACCAGCATCCGGCAAACAAAGCAGGTGGAGATTCTAGCAAGGCACTTGGTCCACTGGGTGATGCTAATTTGACATATCTATACCAAGATGTCCAGATGCCTCTCCAATCTGCCATGGGAGATGCCGAGGATGAAGTTGGCAGCATTCTCCTCGGTCCAGCATCTCTGGCACCGCCGCTCTCACCCAGTCTTAACCTTCTCAGTCCTTGGAGGATTCCTGAGGAAGAAGGCCTGACTGAGGATCTTTTTATGAATGTAGATGGTTATCAATCAGCAGAACACATTCTGTGGAATTGTACTCTAATAGATGATGCCAGGGACGAAATGTTAAATGGTTTGACAGGGGTAATGAGACCAGCGTGGAATGTGGATCTGATGCATAATACTAATAATTTTTATTTGTTCAAACGGTTTGTCGGAATCTGGGTGTCGTGTTGGGAAATCCTCAGGGTCGCTGCATGAGCTGCTCCTGAATGTGCGCTAACTTCGGTTTGGACTGTGCTTCCTTTCGAGCGGAAGGAACTGCGTGTATGTGCTGTCCTCCCCTTGCGGGGTTGGTGTTATGGACCCTCCTCTTTTTCTCCGTCCACTGGGAAGTCTTCTCTTGTTACTTTTGTTTGTTATTATTTCTTTTGTATATACCGTGTATTGTGTAAATTACTTTTTACCTGTAATGATTTTGGTTACTTTTTCATTGTTTTGTTTTATATGTACATATTTGTAACTGTTATTTTTCTGATTAAATTGAACGGAGATACTGAGGGGGCTAACCTTAGGGGGGTGGGGGGGATATAAATTCATCCTCCTCCCCCCTCACTAAACTGCATAGAGTAGATGAAATAGTATAAAATATTTTTCCTCTATGTGCAGCTGAAAGAGAGTCCCCCAGGACTCTATAACAGCTGCGGGTGGATGGTGGGTTCGTTATCCCCCCTCAGCTGGTAGGAAGCTCTGAAAACTTGCAAGAAGCTGTTGACAAGCAGGTCCTAGGAAAGGCAGCCACACTCCAACTTTTCGTAGTGTTAACTCGTTTGGAACAACAGTTCGGGAATGGAGTTACTCGAAAGGCCAAAGTGAGAAGTGATGGACGAGTCATAACGCTGCTTCATATTGAGGGTCCTGTCACTAGAGCGTCTAAAGGGAAACTGTTGGCCCTAGAGCAGCCAACTGTTCTTAACAAGGTCTGCAACTCTGAAAATGACCCGGATCGGTGTGTATTTTGTTATAAATATATTATTTTACACTTTGCACGCACTAGTAATCTTGTATCACTTTTTATAACAGTCTTAATTTTGTGTTTCCTTTTTTTCTTCTGTCAATAGAATGCATTTAGTATTATTTAGGAGTCAGTTCCAATTAGGAGTTATAAAACTGTACCACAGTCTGACATTTACAATTGCTTGGTTGAAGTGGAAATGGGCCGGTCACATAGCCAGAATGACGAACGACAGATGGACGAAACGCGTTCTGGTGTGGACACCGAGAAATCAGAGTCCTCAAGGACGTCCACCGATGAGATGGGTGGACGACATCAGGAAGTCTGCTGGAAGACAGTGGATGGGGGCGGCGCAGGATCAGGAGTGGAGACGGCTGGGGGAGGCCTATGTCCAGCAGTGGACCTCAACGGGCTGAAATGATGATGATGATGATATTTATTCAAAAGTTCACACTCCAGTCAATTTCCTAATAAGGGTCATAACTACCATAATATGAGGTAATTTCTGATTACACTTCCCAATTCCTTATTTTTTGCTATTGCCCTTTCCTTTTCCTTATCGACAACCCAGTGATGCATAAATACCGATTAAAATTTTGCTACTTTAAACTTAATTGAGATGCACAGATTTTACACTAAACCAAACCGTATGTTTTTAAAATAAATTTTCAAGTGGAAATCCAGTTTAATTTATGTAGGAACTGACACGTGTATGTAGATATTATTAGCATATCCATACATTATAAACGATAATATTCAATTTTATGAAATTTTTATACTTAAGAAGTAATCGATAAGTATCGAATTACGAGATTCCGAACAAACTACAATATCGGAAGTCTAATGCGCTTTTAACTTTAAAGCTTGTTCATTAGTTAACCCTTTGCAAGCGGCTTGAATTTCTGATAGTAGTGTATTGTAATAAATATATCATTCATTTTGACATGCATTTTTTACATAGTTAAGCTTACATTTTTTAAATAAGTTTATTTTAATTATAAACATACAATATGTAAATTAAAATTTGTAAATTATACATTATAGCGGAACCTATCGATATACCTCACCAATTAAAAAAGACAAGCTCTTGTGCAACATATTAAGTTTATTTACGTATATTTTTATGTACCAGTAAGCTATTAAAAAAAATTTTTCTTGGTAATATGACCAATTAGATTACCGCCCATTGCCGCCCCGAGGGAGGCACTGCTTATAACACCGCCATCTCTTTACCATTATCATATTTATAACTTTTTAGTTTTTTATTGAAATTTTCCTCTTTTTAGCAATCAAAAGCCGCGGGGAGTGGTTCTCCGTTTCGGTAACTTCATAAGGGATAAATGTAATTTTTAAATCGTCTTTGCTTCGGTAAAATATTGCCGAAACATCGCGGTTTTTGACCCAAAGAATTTTCAATCATTTTGCCGATATAATATCTTGATCCATAATGCGATTAAGACGAACGATAAATAAAAAATTAAATTTTTTTAAATAATATTATTTACATACAATGTTATGTTATCTTTTTCCAAATGATTACACATATTTGTGTTAAATGTAATTTTTAAAATTTAAATAACTTTATTTACAAAACTATTTTCTCGGTAGTCACCTCGACTCATATCGAATTGTTTGCCTCTGTACTTTTAATTGCGTTTTGTTATGGGTTGCACAGTTCAAACCCGCGCTGTGCAAGCGGGTACCCTGCAAGGCGTCGTGAATCAGTTGAAAATACAAAATCATTCTTACGTAGTCACTTTTTTTAATTAATACTGACTATCCATCTAATACTTTTCTTGGGGTCTCCAGGCATCTGAGTAGTTTAATTTGGACAATTTATTTAGAATTATGCGCACTTTACATGAGAACGAAAACTGTATAGTTTCTTGCGCAGTTTCTTGTTAAGAAAACTGTGCAGTCTATACATATGTATACATATTCAGCGGGTCTATTTATGACATCGTATGTATATTTTAGGTAGTTAATTGCATTTTTATGTTGCATATCCATAAGAACAAATATCTGCCTGAAAAACAGAAATTCTCTTTAACTTGTCCTTATCTTCTACTTGCCCTTATCCGCATTCAATGGTACATAGGGCACTACGTTGGTACACCAAAAGCAAGGCAAAATGATCAGTCTCACGCTTCAGGACCAAGGTATCACATGCACTCCATAACTATCATAGATAAATCAATTATGAAATAATTGTATGAATATAATATTGTTAACAACTATGAGAGTACTAAAAGCAGCGGTAGTAACAACGGCATAATGATATCTTACTTTCTACCTTATTGGTTAATCAAAGATAAAGAGAATATTTTATTAGTATTTTTACTATTTACATTTTCTCGGGTCATATTATATCAATCAAGATATTATAAGTGTTCCGATACTAACAAGAAAGGGGGCACCAATAGTGCCATATCATTGTTATGGGGAACAATGTTCAACGGTGATATGAGAGTTATTTGAAAAATAAACACAAAATGAAGTTTTTTTTAAATTAAAGAAAATTTCATTAATTTTGGAAGGACAAAGCTTTGTATTTGTACTCAAAAGGTCTGGCACTGAAGCGTAAGACTGATCATTTGCCCTTCATGAAAGGTAACAAATTATAAAGATTCACTGCACTTGGTGTACCAATGCAGTGCCCTATGCACCATTTTGCGAGGATAAGGGAAAGTATTAGTCGTGGCAAAAGATTATAATACATTAGGCGATTTGAGTACATCGAAGTTCGGAATTTTTGAAATTCAATGTCGACCAGTTTTAAAAATTATGAATTTATGTTAAAATGCATTATCTTTTCAAATTTATCGAGTGAAATAATCAAGGGGCATTAATCATTTATTATTATAAAAGAATTCCACAAAGAAATGTGAAAGTTCAATTAACATCTCCACGTACGGATTAACCTTCCAGAACTATTGAATATTTACATGGAAGCCAAAGGAACAAGTTACAAAACCATACAAATCCCAAACTTAAGCGACTTAACCCACTTGGGAAGCGAGGCTAGTTGTTAGGGTTAGTATGGACATGGAGTTCGAAATTCATGGAAAAGAAAAAAAAATGCATTACTCACATGTTTTGGAAGGACAAAAATCTTCGTTCCTTTTTTTCGATCCTTATCTTTCGATTTCGTTTTCAAAAAGATTTTCCTTCCTTTGAGTTATCTTCGAAATTTCAAAATTTTCATCGTAAGTTTTAAAAAAGTTTTCTTTTAAATCCAGTTCAACATAAATTACGTCTCATTTGTACAAAACAATTGTTAAAGCGCAATTCGATCGCTAGTTTGTGTACTAAATTACGCATTTTTATTAACTAAATACACTTGGGAAAAATCATGGTTTCATGTTTTGATTCTACGAAATGGCAACTGAAGATTGCCAATTAATGCGATAATCCATTCAATGCTTCTAATATCGCATCTCTGTCTATGAATCCAATACTCTTGTAATACGGGCTAATCACAAGATAGATTTATTAATATCGGTATGCATTCACAACCAATGAGATTATAAAGGCAGTCTCGTCAAGTCAACAGAACAAGCTTCCTGTTCAGTGGAACCCGCCACAGAAAGGGCCCGAGGGAGCGCCCGTGCGGTACGCCATTATATGTGTACTGATTTATAGTCACCGGGAATGAATCTGATACTAATTTCGTATCAGGTGATAACTCATCCGCATGTCTTATCCGAGATTCCGTACATTGTAGTACAGGTGAGTATTGACGGATGGAGATAGTTCAAATTATGTCGTACTATCACTACGTTACAATGAGGGAATCCACTGTTTTCTAAAGTATTTTTTTTCTATAAACTTACTATTTAACTAAAAAAAAAATATATATTTAATATTTTTTTATAAGTTATTGATGAAGATACGATTTTTAAAGTTGCACATTTCAAATACCGCGCTAAATACCAACTATGTACTAACTGCGTCATTTTTGCAGGAGTGACGTCATAAAACGGGTTGTTTAAGGCCGTGGTATTTCTCCAGCCAGTAACAAAACTGTCAAAAATCTATGCAAACTGACGCGGGAAGCCCCGATAAAATATACCGTCGACTCAACTGTCATATACTGTTAACAGCTGTTCTAGAGAGACTGAATGGCGGCCATCTTTTTTGCAATAGAAGCTTGTATGTATATTGTATTCCATATTAAAATGCCATGGAACGCGGCTACGGGGGTTTAAAAACGGAAACCGGAAACACTACACTTAGATACAAGGAGTGACGTCATTGTTTAAGATTTTGAAATGAATGCTATTTTCAACATTTTTTATTAATTTTTGCGTGCGTTTTTGGGATATTTCATCCCACTTCAAAAATTTTAAATATTCGCGTCTACACGAAAGCATTTTTAAAATTCAATTCCGGCTAGCAGTGGATTTCCTCATTCTGATGTGGTCATGTGATGATGCGTTGATTGCGTTGGTAAGAAATAAAGAAATAATAAATACGATGCTTGGAAACAAGTTGTAACAATACATATATAATATATAATACATATATGTAATTCCAATGTATGGACAATGACCTGGAATCTAGATTTTCCAAAATGACTTTTACTAAAATATTTCAATATTGGGGCAACTTTTAAAGTCAGATATAACTGTGCCATAAATAAGGAAACTTTTTTGGTATAAAGTGACATTCGAACCTAGGGATAGTTATGAAAAGTTTCTAGGAAACCTCGATTTAAACGTCAATATAAGATACGATTGTTGCAGACTTGTTGCATACTTATCATATAGATTACTTTCGATTATGAGTTTAATAAAACTTCTTGATACACCAAATACAAGTGGAAGTGTACCGAAAAGTTTTATAACTTGATAAATTAATTAAATAAAAATAGATATCAGCCCAGCATGGGTATAATCCACCAATTTGTCTACAAGTATTTGTACACGTTCAAAATGTTGTTAAAAAAAAAGATTTACTGGTTAAAATATAAAAGCGATAAAAATTGGAGAGACATCTTTAGGCGTCTTCTAGTAAGTAATTTAGTTCGGAAAGAACCTTACCTTACGTAAAAAAGATGATTGCCAAAACATGCTTAACAATCTTCTCAACAGAACTCACCAGCATAGAAATTTTATTTAATGTGATGCGTTGAAGACGAGTTCAATATATAGTAGTTCAAAATTTTTGACATATTATATGGTTATCAGATGATGGGCGGAATGGGGAATGTTGTAGTACATCAAGTGGCCACCCAACCTAGCCAATGACAGGTCATAAGCCCTGTAAACGCCTAGATAATCCACATTCGTTTCCAAAGTTTCTCTGTCTGTTGGGATATAAATAATATCTAAAAAAATGTATATATAAGTTTGAAGGTTAGAACACAAGTAGATACATAGAGTGTAAATGCTATCAAATACATAAATATTATGTAAATATAGTTTATGCAGGTGCCTAACATTATCAACCAAAACATACTTACAAAATAACACGGCGAATGTAACTGATGATACTAGATAGTCCATTTACATAAGTAATTGCTTTATATTGTCACGTCACGTGATATTTCATCTCCTAACTATTTTATTGAAGTACGACGAGAGTTTACGAGTCGACTTTGATTTACAACTCTCCCAATACCGTTTAATAGTCACTTAATATCATAGACAAGGTGGGACAATAAATTATTCCCTTGTCAGCAACTTGGGTTTAAGCAACACGATATTGCATTCATTTTACAGTTTTGGAAACTAGAGCGCTCAGAATATTTTATTGCTTAAATTGTAATTGTGTAATTTGTAGAAAGGAACATCGGTAAAGTTAATTAAATAAAAATAAGTCCAATTAATATCTTTGCTCTCAGTTACAGTTTGAAGCAAGGCCACAATTTATGATTTATCTAATTTTTTAAGAGTTTAATCTAAAAATAAGAAAAATTGTACAATACGTATTTTACTTAAGAGGCGTAGGTACCAA